>PVIY010003581.1:0-29588 GCA_004026745.1 Myrmecophaga tridactyla
TTTTTTGGCTTTAGTCAGAATGGAAATTTCAAGGCTTTGGATTTCAAAGCAAAATCAAGAATGATTTATTCAAAAGCAGAATCAAGAGTGATTTATTGAGCCCAGAGGGTAAAATCAAGTTTTCTTCTGGGGATAACACATGTAAGAGGGGCATAAATTAAACTCTCTAAAGGAGAATATACATTTCAATCTGCAAATTACCGTTCAAATCTTACAGCCAAGCATTTTTAACTAAATTCTTTTTCAACTTCATGGGAATAATTCCAGAATATTTCCCAAATGTCTATGAAGATAGAGAATGGCTTTAGAAAATCTCTTTTGTCGCCAGGTTAATCAAGAGTTTATCTCTATCCAAATGTTATATTATATATATCATTTAAATTTGAACAAAGATATTGTTCACTTTTTAATTTCTAATTGTCCAATTTCTAAATTCTAATATCAAGCATATTGATATTAGCATATAATTAATGATTCTAGGACAGATGTGTCCATCTGGAAGCTTCTCATAGACAAAGACTAAAATTATTTCTGGGAAATTATATTCGTGATTTCTCCGCAACTTTTATGAGTAATAGAGAATCGCCAGGGAGCCAGGACATTTCTCTCTCACCTTATTCTGTGTCGACTGTGACTCAGATTAACGTGTACAATGGCCAGAATCTAAAGCACCTATGCTTTGCTATCTTTGCCTCATGTTATTTCAAAGAAATTACTCTGTTATATCTGAGGTTGGTCCCCAGGTAGAAACGCTTGAATTGAAGGTTCATTCTGATGTCTTATTTTGAGATGTTGTAAGACCACCAGGAGCAATTAGAAATGTTTTCTATTCTATTGAAACAATCCATATTTGTCTCAGAAATGCATCATCAAATCCTTCATTGCTCCAAAAATTAATGTAGTCCCTTTGAGATGATCAGGATAGGTGCTACATTTCTGTTGGGTTCTACAGAAATTTTTCTAATTACCTGTGAATTTGTCAAACTAATATCTGTTTTCAGGAATTGTGAAAAACAATTTCATTTATGTAATTCTACAATTAAAATACAAGTATAGTCTTCTTCTATAGATCAATATTGAATATACACACTCTGTTCTGAGCTATAAAAGTTTTTCTGAATGTAGTTTGTTGACCCTCGGGTCAAATTGACTAGATATTTGAATCATATGGGAAATACTGACTTCTCACTCTTCCTAAATCCATTACCTACAAAGATTTCCTTGAAACCAAACTTTTTCTATTTCCGTGCATGCAACCTCGGGTTGAAAATTTTCCAAAGACTTCCTTGAATTAAACATTGCTTTTTATGTCAGTAATATTATTACATTCGTTTTGCATGCTAATCTTGCTCTTTTAGTTACTAAAAAAAAATAAAACTCATGAATGTTTTTTAATTCAGAATTTCATTTACATCTTCCTATCAAGCTTCGTGATAAAAACACTGGCAATCCAGGCAGAAGAAACAGCCTTTGGAAAATGCGTGTGGCTATTTGGAGTAAAATGAGAAGACCAGCACGGCTAGAATTTAGGGCACTTTTTTTTTTTTTAGGCAAAAAGAAGAGAGTGGAATAAGCAGATATAACTAGATTCTGTAGGACTTCATGATAGATATTGGTTGATATATGCTTAGCAATGAATAGAGTAGATTTGCTTTTGTAAGATGGTGATTCTGGATAAAATGGACAATTGAGTGAACCTGATTTGAAAAATGCTGCAATGGTCCAGTAAAGAGATACTACAGTTTAAGTTAAGATAGATCCACTGACACAGAGACCAGAAGCTGTACTTTAGAGAATTTCTGACTTGACACTTTAGGACTAAATGAATCCAATGGAGTCTGAAAACTGAAGAAAGTCCTGGGATTTGAAGATACTCCATTAATAAAGGAAGAGACACAGCTGGGAAATCAGAGAGGAATAATTCAGTGAGTTCAATATTGGGAAATTAAGTTTGAAGAAAAGGCATGATATACAGTTGGAAAATTGGAAATGTCCAGTAGACACTTACTGAAGATTTTAGGGCTCAGCACAGACCAAAAGTTGAGAAATAGTTTGAGCAGCCAGGGTGGGATTTGGGGGTTGATTGTCAGTGTATAGTCTGTAATTGTGGTCTTAGAAGTTGAGATACTTTAGGGAGTAGGTCGGGTGTGAGATTAAACTCTGTAAGCAAATTGGTAAGAGTAACAGCAAGCTATTACTCTTAAAAAAGCAAACACGGACTATATATATACTCACATTATACACATGCATATATATGCATATATACATGCATATATACATATGGTATACAGATTTCCAAACAAATCAATGTTGAAAAGCTGAAATTAGGCAGTCAAGATGCTATTTTGCTTATAAATTGCTAAATAAATTCTGTCGCATTTGGCCCTGAATTGATTGGTGGCTTGTTATTGGTAATGATAGCTCAAATGGAACCCTTGATGGTCTTAAGAATTAATGGAGTCACAAAATAAGAGAAATTTGTTTTCTTTCCCTATATCATTAATTACAGTAATTACACATTCAGATTATTTGTCTTTTTACCTGTTTCCTTCCAAACATGTTTATCTGGAAGGTTGCACTACAAACACATAGCTACTAATTTCTTCCCTTTATTCCTTACCATATTATTGTTAGTCTGATTAGATGTTAGAGTGAATAAGCCTTTCGCAAAATCCCTTTGCTTGTATGTGTTCTTTGGAAAGTTTTCTCCCAGTATTCTGTAACTATTTTAAAGTTTGCAAACACTACACCATTAAGAAGTTTGCCAATCATATTACAATGATGCAGAATGAATAATCCAGAACGCTACAGAAATATGAACACCAGAATATATCCCTAACAGCTTTGTCTAATGATACACACCCTGTTCTCACCTACCGGGTTTAATGTTTTGTCTGTTTCTTGTCAGATTTATGTTAATGTCATTAAAATACATTTAATATATTATTTGCAAGATTCATTTTAACTATAGTCTTTGGGTTTTAAGAAAGAACATATTGATAAAATGCTGAAATAATTATTCATCATGCAAAGCACTCTTTTTCTAAATTTTATTTTACATCTTGTTTATGAGATTGTCAGAACGCAGTGAAGAGAAATGCTTAATATCACAAAGTGTAGATTTATCTCTGGATATCAATTTGGTGGACTATTTCAAAAGAGTGCCTAAATCATTTATTTCATTCATAAACGTTGCAGAGTTAAAATTGTCTTTTGTTTGTCCAATGAAACAAATTTAAGATGTTTTGGCTGCACCTTCATCCTGTTTTTTTGTTTGTTTTATGTTTTTTTTGATGGCCAGACACCTGGAGTCGAACCCAGGTCCCCGGCATGGCAGGCGAGACCTCTGCCTGCTGAGCCACGGTGGCCTGTCCCATGCTGTTATTTTATTTCCTTGTTTAAATCTATTGAATAAAATCATTGACTTCCCGAGTGAAATAAAGAAGATGACAATTTTAGAATTATATAGAGAGCTGGACATAATAACTCATAGTCAAATATACAAAAATAAATATTTTTTGGTGAAATATGACTTTCCTTTTAAGGTGGATTATTTAGTTATTTCATTAATTTTATTTATTTTTATTTCCTGCATAGCTATTACAGATTGTATTTTGGTTCTTTAGGGATTTCAAGGCAAGACTGGCCCTCCGGGACCAGGAGGTGTTGTTGGACCACAGGTTTGTTCTTTACTTTTTTCTGTAACAAGATTTATATCCCTTTGTATATTTTAACTTCTTCAGATGTGTAAATCCCTCCTTTCATTATTATGTAAAATGATGTACTTTTATATTTCAGATCATATTTACATATGTATGTAACTAGTCTGCATCAAAGGAACTGCAGCAACTACTATTTAGTTAAAGCAGTTTCTCAATTGAGTTGATAAAAGGAAACAGTGAAATAAATAATGAAAATAAACCGGAAAATTTGCAATGAATTTAACTCTAAACCTTGACCAAGACACCATTTGCTAAAAAAGTGAAAGTGCTTTATTAATTAGGGTTTCCAAGAATTTCAAATTATAAGCCAAGAGACTTCAGTTTTCTAAAGTATAAATTAGATTTAGAAGTACAGTATTTTAGAAATATAATACAAAACTGAATACAAAAACATTCTAAAAGTTTAATATTTGTGATGTATTACATGTTTCTTAAGGTTTTCACAACAATTATTCACGCTAGGAATAAAATATTAGCTTGATTCTTTGATTATATGTAAAATAATGGCAAAGACATAACATTTTCAAGATAGCATTTGCTTTGGCAGAAAGAGTTTCAAAAATTGGTGCCGTATACTGAATTAGGTATTAATTAGTTACAAAGAATAATTCATGGGAATAGACAATAATATTTTATTCTCTGGCAAAGGGTATTGAGAGGGCAGGAACACGTTTGGTTTACTCAGCTGGAATTTTATCCTTGCTAAAAACAAATTATAGCAAAAGAGCCAGAGCAGTTGAGTAAGTGTTTTAATTATTCAATTGCTTTAAATAGCCATTTTTCAGACTATAATTACCTCTCAACCCTGTATAACTCCCACACACACACATCTAAACATTTACACACCTAGAGAAACAAAAAGTTCAAAAATATATGTTAGAAGTAAAAGTGAAATATTCTGGGATTGGTTGAACTCTCTTTCATTTCTGTTCATAGATATTAAATGGAAATGGAAATCTACTTTTGGTGATGTTTGGTTGTAAGTTGTTTGAAATAGAAAAACATGTATTTATAGGAAGCTTTCTAATGTTTGAGAAAGTATCCCAAAGGAAAAGAAATACCAACTATTTGCTCCCTTTGAAAAGAAACATAGTAACATGTAAACATGTAAGCGTTCTGTGCCGAAGGCTTCCTCCATTGCTTATTAGATTTACTTTGAAAAATACTCCAAAACTTTTTTTTAATATTTCAGAAAACTTCACAGCCATTTTTCATGAAAAAAATTAACTAAAAGTATATTTCCATTAACATTAATGTCCATTAATAGAAATGGAAATAAAGTCCGACTAGAATGTAGACATCACAGGGCTTAACTGAGTATTTTGGAACTCCAACTGTTTTAAAATTCTGATGCAGGCATCTAAAACTTCTGATATCTGCATTCCCTTTCCCCTGTCCTTTAAGGCGTAAAAGTTCCAGATGTTTTATTTGTGTATACATCGTCCATTTGAATTATTATTCTTTCTTTCTTTCTTTATTTTTTGCAAGTCAAAGCTTAACAGATTTATTGAGGGGAGAAAGCAGGTGGAAGAAAGGTGGGAGCCAGTGAAAACTGCCAGCGAATGAATTATTCTTTATTCGTTCTTTTAAGAAAATAAAAATCCAATTGCTTGTTTCAAATGAAATAATATTTTCATGTTAGGGCAAGGATTAATTGTAATAATACTAATTTTCAGTGTATTGGCATGTGAATCACTTTTGTTTCCATGTTGACAGCCATTCAATTTAGATGCATTTTCTTACTTTTAAAATTCTCGTGCTCACTTTTAAGAAAAAGTCCTATGTGTTGGGGGAAGAAGGGAGGTATGTTAATGATAAGCTGATGAATTTTGGGTGCTTACATAATTAAAGGGTTTTAGACCTAGAAATGCCCACCCTAATTTGGGGCAGAAATATTGTTTACCCCTCGCCAAGAGATAAGGTCTGTCGCACTTTTGAAAAGTGACAAGGAGCTATATTTGTAAGCAAAGTTCAGTAAAACATTCCCCTCTTTAAAAACTTTAGAATGTAGAAAGTTTCCCTTTGTATATCTTTAATGTAAATCCTTCACTTAAGTGGAGGTCTCCAGTCCATGGGGAATCCAAGCAGAACCAAGTTTGGCCCTTTCGGTTTCAGGGGATCTAGGCTTACCATGAAGCAGTGATTTGTTGAGTAGCTACCAATGTGGTACCAATGCCTGTTAACACTTGGAGCGGATGAGATGTAACTGTCGTGGTTCTTACTGTTGTTGAACTCAGCTCAAGCTGAGGAGACTCTGGTTCTTACATGAAGAAAACGTCCCTTGGGGCTTTAGGTATTTACTCTGAACACTTAAATTCTAACTGCCGTCCCACATATCTGTTTAGACTCCTGCCCGATATGCTACTTCAGTGCTCATAGGAGGTATTTTGTAGGAAGTGGTAAAAATGGTATAAGAAATTTACACTTAATTTAAGAACTTTGCTACCTGAATATGTCCATTTTTTCCTTGTTGTCTTAACTTTAAACTGGTTTCTGAAACTTACTGTGCAAGCACAGGCTTTGCAATGATTATATGGATACTTGCTTTAAATGTGCCTGTGGTTAAGCTAACTAAGATACCCATTATGGGTGAAAAAAATAAATAAAATGATCAACTTGAAGCAGCAAAAAATAAATAAATAAATAAGAAATATACACTTTTTGTGAAAGGGAAGATTTATTTTGAGTTGATGTTGTCTTTGCCAAAACTGAAATAGCAATGTAATGCTGTTTCACGTCTCTAGGGTCCGACTGGTGAGACGGGTCCAACAGGTGAACGTGGGCACCCAGGGCCTCCTGGACCCCCCGGGGAGCAAGGGCTTCCCGGTGCTGCCGGAAAAGAAGGTGCAAAGGTAAAACGTGCTCAAGCAGTTCTCTGGGCGGAAGACATTTATGTACTTGTCATTGTAGCATCTCAAACTTTATCCCTGGAATCCTTAAATCTGGATTCTCTAAATCTGGTTATAGGATTGAAGTGAGCACCAAAACTATTTTGTGTGAGTTAATAAGTAAGATAAGGCCAGTTATCTTCAGTGACTATAAAATCAACAATTTATATACCCTTTTAAGAGCAGGTAATGGTGAGCTCATTTTAATGTGCGTGACATTTCATTCAATATTTTCATAATTAACTGATTTCAGGCTTTACTTTCAGTAGGCAGATAATCTCATTTTGCTTGTAGAAAGATGTGGAGAAATTACTCTCTATTAACGGATGGATATAATATCCTTTAGGGTGATCCAGGTCCTCAAGGTGTCTCAGGGAAAGATGGACCAGCAGGACTACGTGGTTTCCCAGGTGAAAGAGGTCTTCCTGGAGCTCAGGTATAGTCAACATACAGATAAAACGTGTAAAAGAAATTTCTTATTAGAAGAATATTTATCAGATCTTAATTAAATAAAGATGCACGAGAAAGAGGCAATATATATGTGTATGCAATTGATTATTATATATGGCAATTTGTCTTTGCATCTAAAATCCTTTTCTGGCATCTTCATTTTATCAGTCATACATTTCCCCCATGTTGGCATTTGATTCACATAGTTTCATCTTCTGTGTTGTTATCACTTTTCCCAGGGTGCACCTGGACTGAAAGGAGGAGAAGGTCCCCAGGGCCCACCAGGTCCACTTGTGAGTATGATAATAAATAGTCATGCTGTCCATTCATAGTAGCAAATTACATCTCTTCTTTCATTACTCACATGCTGTGATCTCCCAGTATGTGGGAGAGAAAATAAACACATATCAATCAAATCATTCAGTGTCTGGTTTCTACTAATTTCATGCACTAATGAGTGCAGAAGCAGAAGGTTTCAGATGCTGGAAATATTTTGCTTCGCTTGCTGTCAGGAAATCAACGGGGTTATCTCATCTCTTAGAGTACGCGCAAAAGGGAATCATAATTATGAGTAACAGAAATTTATAACCATAGAAGCCTTGTCAAGACCACAGTTTCAATAGTTTTTAATACATTTATCTCTTTCTTCTCACTTTAAATTAGTCATAGAAGAAGATTCACCTTCTTATATATTATATACTATCAGTTGTTTATTAAAAACCGAATAAAAGTATTGAAGAGTCTTGGCTTTTGTCAATGGTATACAACTTTTTCCCATAGGCATGAGAGGTATATTTCCATTTTAAAGATTGTCCAGATTGCTTTATTTAATTAATGCAACCTTGTGAAATAATTGGCAGATGAGTAAATTATCAGAACTTACCATTCTTTCCTTGAGATTCATATGAATCCCTCAGAAAACAATTGTTTATAGACTTCATTATCATAAATTCACCTTTGCTTCTATCTTACCCTGAAACACTAACAATCACAGCAAAACTGCCGATTTTACTGGGATCTTTACATTTTCCTTCCTATTTCCCCAACCTAAAAAGGTGAAAGTTTCCGGAAATCCCCTCTCAAGTTCCTCGTGCAGTATGTTTAAGCCATATTAGTTCTGCCAATAGTGTTTCTTTCCTGTGTCCCCTTTTCTTCCTTTCAACTCCTTCTACCTTTGTTGAAACTCCCGCCTCTCTTTCATTGGCTCATATAGTCTTAACTCATCTCCCAGACTCTGTTTGCTTATCCTCTCGAGTCTGTTTTGTCCACCGATTCTAGAATGACAACTTAAACCCCATTCTTAATGATGGCCTTCCGCTGCTTATACACATCTCCTGGCCTTACACTGCCTTCAGCCCAACCTAGAGCCAGTGAGTCAGCTTTACAGTCTAGTTCCAATACCCCTGTCTATCTTGTTTCCTTTAATGCCTCCTCTCTGATCTACCCATTCCAATGCATAGAACTTCTTACTTTTCAAATCACCATGATAGTTTATAATTTTCAGAGAATATACTTTATTCTTTGCCTTTTTTTTTTGTCAAACCCCTCTTCCTTTCTCTATTTGACAAAAAAAAAAAACCTACTAATCTATACAGATACAGCCTAAGTGTGAAAGCTTTGAAGTCATCTTTGGACCATTTGCCTTCATTTCACTAATTAGTGAAATCCCATGACACCTTCCAGTTAGAAATTGTATCAGAATACACTTGATTAACTGTCTCTGTCATTAGACTGAGTTCTCTGTGCTGTTTTTGGTTCCATGCACAGCATAGTACCTGACACACAGTAATCATTCCATACATACTTACCTACTTGAATTTAAATTCATTAAGCTAGTATTTTATCATAAATCCTGCTTTTGAAGAAGAGTTTGTATACCATAATTAATCCTGATAAAAATCCTGATAAATGGTAGTATAGGTAATAATGTCTTAAAAACAGTAAGCATATTTGGCAGATTGATTAAAATTATACTTATTCAGTACATCAATCAAATGTCATATCATAATGCTGAAGGCAGGTATGGTAATCTGATAAAAAATTTTGAAAAATGAAAAATAATGTTTTTCAAGAACAGTTTTGACTTCTCGTGGGCTTCATAAAATTATGAAGAACATTTTTAATACCTTAACCCTAATATGTTAGCAGGAATAACAACTGAATAAGTCAAAAGTTATTATTTTGCCATAGAATTCCAAAAATTTCATTAAAATGCAGTTTATTTAAGCAGGCTTTCAGTTTCCAAAGTAACCTTATCTTAGGAATAGATAATTTTAAGGTCAGTGGTCATTGCATCAGTGAACTCTGAATCATGACTATAATGATTAAATTATTTTAGCATCCAACCAAACGATGCTGCCCTGGTGTTTGGAATAGTTGGAACCAATGTATGTGTAGAGTGCATGATATTCTCAGGAGATATAATTTAACAAAATATTAATTAAAAAATATCCAGTTACATAAAGAATAACATTTAATTTCATATAGCATTTTATAAACTGTAAAATGGCATAAAATCTGTTATTTATCTAGTTCATTTCAACCACTATTTATTTTACAGTTACTGCATACTTCCCTTTGTACTATTAGACCGTACAAAGATGTCCCTTTAAGAGATTTGAAACAGGGTGAAAAGCTTTGAAAAGAAACACATGAAAGACTAAATAGTACTGTGAGACAGACAGTAGGTGATTAAATGGCTAATGTCATGTAAATAAATGTTCATTCTAAAGTAAATAATCAGGGGAAGGGCAATATAGGAGATGCCCCTTGAACTTGGCTTCACTGAGTAGAAAGGAGGAGGAAAAAGGTCATTTCAGAGCAAAAAAATGATGTAAGGAAGGGGGGATATGGTATTTAAAGAATATCTAAAGAGAAGCAAGACTTAAGGAATGGACTAAAGTTTGTTAAATTCTTGGTAGGAATGAAACACACTACTAACGTGTTTTACGTGATGTAAAGTTAAGGCAGGAAATACATTATGAGATATGATTATTGAAGCTCTGAAATGTAAAGTTGAAGTAACATGGAGATATGAAGCAGAGTAAGTGCAGTAAAATAGTCTAAATAAAGTTTGAGGAAAATAAATCCATCTTTAGGGTGAAATATGCAACAAAGACAATATAGATTAGATGGCATAAAAGTTCTGTGATCAATGCCATAATGTACGACTGAGCCATTGGTAAGGGCAAAGGGTAGTTGTGGATGTGACTGGATTGTGCAGTCCAAAGACTGTGGATGTAACAAACTCTGGGAAGGTAGGATAGTAGGATTTGTTAACTGATTGGATATGAACAGTGAGGAAAGATAAAGCAGAATGATAACCCTAAGATGATGGGACTGGCACTCAAGTGAAGCTTTCTGTGCCCGTAGCAATTTTACCTGATCAGGAACAATGGTTACTACAACTACAAAAGAATAAATAAATAAGTAAGAGACAGAACCAAAACCTCTTAGGAGTCCAAAATAGATATACAATCTCAAATAATTGTAGAAGTGAAATTTTATAAAAGAAGAAAAACTAGTTTAGAGAACTTTATGTTTAGAAAAATTATGGTATGAAGAATTATACCAACCGAAAGGATCTATTTAAGGATATGGGAAATTGCTTTTTTCAGGCACCTCTTTGTAAAGATTCTCAGAAGAAACTTCTTAACCATAGCTTTAGAAATGTTCTTTTCTTTTAGTCACTATGAATTATGAAATGGTCAGATTATGATAACACAGAGGATGACTCTTTGGCTTATGGCTCTGTTTTCCTAAAGGAACACAACTCACTATAAATATTTATAGTTTACATATGATATCCCTATGTTGTCTATTGTATGCTATTCTAATTACTATTTTTTAATGTTGGACTAATTTTAATGTTAAAATTACTACATTTTTAAATGTTGGACAAGATCATTGAACTTATTTTGTAACCCAGTAATGAGGTAACCTACCATTGAAAAATGTTGGTCTGCAGTATGCATTTTGGATTAGTAATATTATTGGCACAACTTTATGCCAATAAAAAGTTGTGTTTTTGCCTACTTATTTCTTATTTATACTCCCTTTTATGTATTCTCCATAAGCTGCCATAATTCTTTTCTTGTGGAAAGACTATAGATAAATAAACATGTGACTATACCATTAGCTACAATTATACCGATGAATAAAATGGACATTTACTGCAAAGAACTTATAGTTCACTGAAAAAGATAGTTATGAGATAGATAAAATAGCATAGTAAATAAGTGATATATTGGGAGAGAAAGAAGATACATGTGTGAACGATGATTTTTGCCTAAAGGAATTGTATGGGAGTTTAAAAATAAAAATCAGTTTTATCAAAGAAAAACAACTTTTTCTATATTTAATCATGAACGGATAATCACTGTTTTAGTCATTTTAGTAAAGAACTGATATTGCAAGATCATAGTTTTCTAAATTTTGCAATCAAGAGTAAATTTGTATTGAGTTGCATTTTGTAGTGCTCCCACTTAATACAAACAAAATGATCCAAGGGAGTGCTGTGACTTTGGGCTTTTAGAGTTCTGGCAAATCCAAGCATTCACTGTATACATGATGCTGTATTCAGGAACTGTAATAGATGGCAGTCAAAGCACAGGCGTGTTTCTGATGCAGGGGATTTGCTCACTAAGTGGATGTCTTGATGCATTCACATAGAACGCAGAATGGAGTAAGGGACTGAACAGCCAGGGAAGAAGCCAGTTCATCATTTTTCTTATTGCTGTACATAGACTCGGTAAATGATTGATGTTTATTTAAACACACCGAATGTACTAATATATCATGCAAGCAAATTCTCAGCTTGCACTAACCAGTATATTTTCATAAACAAAATTAAGAAAAATGTTTTCCCTAAATAATTACCCCTTTACTTTTTTTCTGCTCTGGGAGCACCTCATTGCTAGCAGTTATTTTTCTAAGAATTAAAAGGTTAAAACAACAGTAGTGTGCTTAGTAAAAGCCTTCTAGCACTTTTCCTTCTTTCTCCTGTGAGTGGTGGGATTTAATATGCAAAAAGGATGAGATGGGAGCCAGACAAAACTGTTGAAAGGTAAAAATCCTGTATATCCCAATTGTGCAAGTCAGCAATCTTTGCCCCTTACCCCTGACTCCCCTTACTTTACCATACCCACATGATTCTGATGTGATTTTCCTCCTTATTCAATATTACTTTTTTCTATTGTCATTCTTTCCCTAGGAATTCGCATGACCTTCCTATCATTCCTATTTTCAAAGTGTTCTTTCTATACTGTATTCCAGAGACTCTTCTTTTCATAGCTTCTACGTATTCACCTAACAAGGGAATGGGCCCGATTTTATCAAGACAGCACCTACTCACTTAGCGGGTCATATACTACATTTTAAAGATAACACATATTTTCTCTATTGGACGCTAGGTAAATTTTATTGAAGTTTTATTATATTCAACCTGGATAAGCATGGAGATATTGGTGGTGACCAATTACCAAAGTTTGATTTAATCATTCTGAGTTTTTCCTTTAAATGCTGGTGATGCTTGATATTTCATTAGAGTTTTTGGCTTGTTTTAAATAAAATATGTGTCATTTGGGGAGTAAGAGTTACATTATGCTAGTTTTACCATGAAAGTCAACTTGGCTTTAAAGAGAAAGGGACAGTTTTTTTTTTTTTAATTTGCCTTCTATTTGTACAGCTCTGTTTCATAAGAATGTATTTTGTGTTCTCTAGTGGGCTGCATGTTAACTGAATGGAGATGAGATTATTTCGCTGTTTACCATTTCAATTTATTTACAACTGCTCAGCTAAAGAAACTAAGGGCATATTTATTTTGGAGTTTTCTTCTGTGTTTAGAGTTAAAGAAATAGCCATTATTTTCATTGCTTCAGGAACAGGAACTGATGTTACTGTTTCTTATTTCAGTACTATTACAAGGTTTAAGGGAAGAGGCTGCAGAAGGGGATAAACTTATAGTATTAAAGCTATACTAACTAAATGGAGAAATGAAAAGCATGTGAATATTAACTGTTCAGTTGAAAAGAAGAGAAAACCTCACGTTTCTGTAGTGATTCATATTTGGTATTAAAATAATGAAATTATTGTCATTGTCATTCATATAATTCAATACATACAATTGGTTTGGAAAACCTTTAATTTGCCCCATGTCTTTTGCTATTTCACCTTATGTAGATGATATTTCTGTGGATTTTAGCTTCTCTTTCTGTGACTTCTTTCCAGTTAAGCACTTTTGATGTGTAAAATAGTCACCATTCCTGCAGGAACATGAATACACAAACAGCTTCAAGGAATAGATTTAAAAACTTATGTTAACTGGAAAGAGTTTTACCCTTCTTTTATCTTTGTGACCTCAGATATAGTATATAACCTCCTGGATCCTAAACTGTCACCACTCTAGTTATTTGAGATTGTATATCTATTTTTGAAGTAATATACAGTACTCCAACATGCTTTGAATTCATACTTTAAACCAGGCGTTGTTCAAACACACCACATCAAAAATCCCCTAAATCCAAGGAAAATTTTTATTATCACCATTTTGTCTGTGAAAGAAATGAATCATAGAAAGGGTAATCAATTTACTCAATATTCAAAAGCTGGAGGTTCCAGGACTGGAAAGGGAGAGATTACATTTCAGTTGATTCACTGATTTAGTGCCTCCTATGTGACAGTCTCTACTTGAAATGCTGGGAATCATTGGTTAAAAAAAAAAAAAAAGATATCAAACACAATTCCCTACCTTTGGGGAAGTGGTAATTATCCATTTAACCTACGTTAAATCACAAACATTTTAAACGTATTGATTTGTTTATATAGCATTTATAAAGCTCTTTATTTTTTACTATAACTATTCAGCAATCTCTTAATTTCTGTTATGATAGATGAGTACCATTTTTGAAAAAAATGCGTCTGAAATGTGAGTTTCTCAAGAGTTGGTATATACCATGTACATTTTGTCAAAAGATAGTAGATTGTTGTGGGATGTATAAATGGATCCTTTTTTAATATACTGTTTAAATTTTCATTTCTCCAAATGGAAATTCTCTAGTGATTCAAGTGGGAATACGGGATACATTAGACTAATTCTTTATAAAGTTGGCCTGTGAATATATACATATTATTTTCAAGTTTGCTGTATCATTTATTTAATCAGTAGGTACTATAGGAGATTTTTGCTTTTCACTTATAGATGAATAAAATAAAATCATCGCAGAGCATGCTGCTATTAAAATTTTCAGGCTTATTGGATATTTAAAATAACTAATGGGAAGGAAATTATAGTTTCACTTTAAGGCAAAAATATACATAAATAATTATCTTCTTGTTTTTATACGTTATTTCAAAGTTATGAGCTGTGACAAGATTATGAGCAATATTTTAACTATAGGAACAAACGTTTTTTATTATTAATTTTAATGTTGGTGTCACAAGCAAATTAGCAGTCTGAAATTTAATTTTAGGAATATTTCAAGGTAAAAATTAAAGTATGTGAACTTTGTAATAAAAAATAGTGTATAAGATCTATAAACTATACCCATTGTCACAAATTCAAATTGGCATTCTTTCTCTACTGGAGATACATAGAATCATATTGCTTAATTTTAAATATTGAATATATATCAGTATAGAATTAGCAAACATTCTTTTTTTAAAAGTAAATGTTGGGAGGGTCGCAGTGGCTCAGCAGGCAGAGTTCTCGCCTGCCGTGCCAGAGACCTGAGTTTGATTCCCGGTATCTGCCCATGCAAAAAACAAAAAAAAAAAGTAAATGTCATAATTTATTTTCATTTAACAAATAAATCATGTATCTATTTAAGGTAATGCATATTTCTTTTAATTTTCATAATAAATTTTCTAAGAAAAGTACACATTCAATGGATATTCTGAAAATTTAGGAACTCGGATTGGCAATACATGAGCACTTTTTTAGATCCTAAATTTTTAACATATAATCATGTTCACATATTAATAATACTTTATTCTTATATATTCCAATGAAAATGCGTAATTGTATTATGTTCTTATGTTTATTAATACTATTAATTATATTGCAATTATTTAAATACATGCTGTACATATTTTGTGCCTGGGATATATTAATGAGGAAAGCATGGAGTTATTTGCAAGATAGAATTCAGTATGCCAAATGCTATATTAATTCATTCAGAAAAAGATAGAAAACATAGAGCACTATGGCACTGTATATGAGGAAAATTTGGAAGTATTTCTCTTGTTTCTAATTCCCAGAGCATTGCAATTTGGGGGTGAACTGGGGGTGATCTGGGTCTAAAGAATGGCTGGAATTTGAATATACAGGAAAAGGTCAAATCCTTTCTAAGTCAGGAAATAGGAATAATCAAAAAATCAGAGACAAAGAATGTGAATATTGGGTTAGAAGGACAGTGAGAGATACAATATTTTAGGAGAAAACAATGTTCACATTAGGGTACTAAAACATAAAGTAAAAAAACATGTTTGTGAGTATGTGCATATGAACATTTTTCTGGAAAAATCAAGGACAAATACATTCTCAAAATGATGCATGATTTCAAACTGATTAAGTATTCTTCATAGATAAGAAAAGAATACTGAACTTTTAAAATCAGAAAATTCAATTTTTAAAAAGTTCCTTAGGGCAGTGCAATGGTTGCTCAGTGGCAGAGTTCTTGCCTGCCGTGCCGGAGACCTGGGTTCGATTCTTGGTGCCTGCCCAAGAAGAAAAACAAATACAAAGGTTCCTTAATATCTCAGGTGGCACCATCTATCAAATAGTTATCAAAACTGAAAACAATTATTTACTGTTATTATTGCTTAAAAGGAAAAATAAATGTATCAACAGCAATATGCAAGACACAGATCCTAAAAAGTTCGGTAGTAAAGTTCATGTGAACTAAACAATGTAGAATGATTAATTGGATTAAAGAGATAAAGATCATAACTGATAAAGATAATCAGCTCTTTTAAGTTTTTTAGAGTGTTCCACCAACAATGACCTTTTTCTCATGGAAGTGGCTTTGAATACCCACATTTCTTCTACCTATAAAAATTTGACATACTGTGTATGAATTATATTGGTATAATCTGATGGGGAAAAATCCTCACCATTTATCAAATAATCTATACTGTAAGAAAAAACTTTGTAATTAAGGCATATCAGCTGGACCTGAGCCTTATGGTTTTCACTTAAAAATATGTAGATGGTACAGGAATTAAATTACATAGTATATGCAAATTACTTAGCTCAATAATTGCTAAGTAATAGGCTCAATAATTGGGAAATACTCTCTTGAAATAGAAGCCCCCTCTTTCTCATGACTCCTTCTTTTATAATTCCAGTCTCATAGCTGTCTGTCTCAATGAGGTTTATTTCCTTGGGTCTTCTTCAAACTGTTGGAGTTTAATTTAAAAGAAAAATTAAAAAGAGAAAGATTTCATGTCCCAACAGATCAAAATTGCATCTCTTCGTGTATAGCCAATTACAAATAAAATAGCTCAGCAGTTAAACTGAACACTTATTTTAGATTTGATAACACTAACGGGTAGTAATCCTTTCCTAAGTTTGTACAAGTGACGTTATAAAACTAAATGTAATATACTCACTATGGGTGCCTACTCACCCTCAATCAGATTTTTAGATGAGGGAAGATTTCTTTTTAGGGAGTGTTAATGTTAACCTGAATAAAACAGAACAACTGCTCACATTGTATATTGTCTTCTGTTGATATTTTTCTATTGCTAAAATCAGTACTGCTACTACTGAGCTTTTTTACTCTCTCCTTTTAGTAATTCAAGGAATATTTTTGCATTTCTGTCAATTTCATAACCCTCCTCCCTCTCTTTCTCTAGCTTTCTCTCTCTATCTCTCTCCCTCCATTCTTCCCTCTCTTTCTCCCAGTCTCTCACTCTCTCCTTTCTTCCCTTTAATAATTATAGTCAGAACTTCACATTCCTCTCTGTTTTAGTTCTATAAACCAGAACTTATAAACTACAAAATATTTAGAGGACTCTACTCTTATTTTTCTCTCCTTCGCTGGTATCTGAACTCACTCACCAGAAATCTGCCACCTACTTAATAGTTATACCACTTGCAGTTGACTCTTTTTCAAATAAATATTTAATATTATAAATAAAAAAGAACATACTTGACAGAAGGGAAAATGTTTATTCTCTAAAAAAATACTAGCTGCATCTTTCCTTTTGATGGTAGCTTCCTCTTTGGTATTTGGAACACTTCATTGTTAAAAATTCAATTTTCACATCTTTCTTCATTAAATAATTGTGCAATATGAGGAACACTTTCGGGGTTTATTTCTTAAACATTTATTTTTATCATAAAAATGCCACTCCTGTTTATATCAAGTCCAGATTTCACAATGTCTTTTGCACGTATTTTTGGGAAAGTTTCCCCAAATTATTTCTACCTCCTAAGCTTAAGATATCACATAATTAGGAAAATTAATTCAATTAGTGGTTCTATTAGTCATCAAAAAAGGAAAATGAAATACCAAATCACTTTTTTTATGTTACTCTTAGGTATTCCTTATAGCCAAATCTATCCCCTCCATTTATTTTAATTGTTTTAATATTCAGATAACCGGTTAACTAAAAATTATTCTAGTAACTTGTGAATTTAGCCAGAAAAGACATCAGGAGATTAAGTAGTAAATTTACTTGTAATTCTTTTCAATGATTATTTCAATATAATCGATTGGAATTGAAATGAAAGAAATTGCAAGAAAAGAGAGAGTCACTGATGTCCTCGTTAGAGAGAAGTAGTGAGTTGCTTTGTGGAGAATGCTCAGGGCATAGAGTACAAAGTTAGGGTTTTCCCTTTACTAGTTATATGACCTGTTTGAGTCATATAAAAACTTATCTTAAAAACTGAAATGCTACAACTTCAAACCAACCCATGGAACATTTTGAGAATAAAATGACAAAATGCACATAGAACTACTTTGTAAATTGTAAAGCACTATCTGTATAAGCTGTTATTATTATCATTGTTCTTATAGTCATTTATAATTAGTGATCTATCTAATAAAAATATAAATTATGATCAAAGTCGATGATTCACATTATATAATAAAATGATTCCCAATTGTATGAGAACTATATTATTAGAAAATATGTCTTTCAAACTATTATAAATCACTTATAAATATCATTTTTAAAGGATATTATCTAAACATCTTATTTATTTAGGACAAATACTAATAATCGTATTTCCTAATATTCCACATGTAGTTCAGTCATGAAAGGAAGTAATAATTATATCCATCCACCTAGGAATCTAATCTGAAGACAATGTCCTTGCTATCTTTTATTAAATAAAATTGGAAATAGTAAATAAGTTAGAATTGAGCTTTATACCACTCTGTAAATATATGCTTGCATTTCTTTTAGTCTTACTTGAATTAGTGTTTTTTTACTTGTTGATTTAGATAATTGATGTGTTAACAGTATCCACTGATTATTATTTTCAGAAATTTTCACATATTAGTTATCTTTTTTATAAAGCTAATTAATTAAAAATGTCCTAATCTTCTCTGGAGATCTCCAAAGAAAACTTAAGGACTCAATCTCTGGGAAAAAATTCAAACTCTGGGATAGTGATTATCACATTTTATTACGTAAAAATATATGTGTTGTTTAATGCAATGATGTTTTCTGAAATCATTTTCTGGGATTTTGAAATTTGACTCCGTAAGCTTGAGGTGAAGCTCAGGATTCACTTTGAGAAATACTATTCTAGGAAATGTATTTTGCCAATCCACAATAACACAGGGAGAAAATTATATTGGAAGTATTGATTGCATATCTATATAATATATATAAACTAAAGCACTGTGAACACAAATGAAATAAGATAAAATATATAAAATATGAAAGATATATACATTTGAAATATGTTTCCTCTCATCAATATTTCCTAACTTCAATATCTCTGCTTAATATTGGGACTGAAAATGAATCTTTCCTCTTTGGGATTTTAAAATTCTCTAAAAGTTAATTTTACGTTGTTTATTAGACTACAAGATTCCCTTGTTAAATGAATGACTCTTAAGCCTGTATCACTCTTGCCATTTTAAATAACAAAATACTTAATTTTCCACATACTAGGGCTCACCAGGAGAACGTGGATCGGCAGGGACAGCGGGCCCAATTGGGTTACCTGGGCGCCCAGGACCCCAGGGTCCTCCCGGTCCAGCTGGAGAGAAAGGTGCTCCTGTAAGTAATTTCAAGGAGAAGATATATTATGCTGCTTCCTTGCACAAGTTATTACTTTTCATTCAAGAATATTAGCTTTTCATACCTCACTGCATTTCCTCTGCATATGTGCCTGGCATATAAACACAACTCTTTTTATATTTATAATAGAGAAAATTTCAAATTCAATTAAAGGAGATGCCATTTTCCTGCACTTTATGAAGCCCTGATACCTGTGAGGGAGTGGGATATTATTAATGTAAAAGGCTTCTGAATTTGCTCCTTTTAAAATATGAAATTGGAGTTTTGATTAAAATGATACCTTGCTGCTTTATATGAGAAAAGTGTGAACTTTTCACTCCTGTTGTAATACAACTTCATTTAGTCACTTCCATAGTCTGTAAATTAATTCCAAAAAAGTAGCTGCCATTCCATGAAATTTGTGCTTTGAACTACAGTGAATGAGTCTGACCAGTTATCTTATATCTACTGGACTTCAAATTTTTATATTTAAGTGATAGACTCTATTCTATTCACTAGGTTTATGTTTTTTTGTCAGGATTTTCTCCCTTATTTTGACTCCTGCTTCTGAGTTTTTCATGTTAATTTAGAAAGAAGAAATGTATTATTCCCTCCTTCTTCCAAGATTATAACAAGGCTCATTAAATAAACGTAGGTAAAACTTGCTGACTATACATACACCAAAATGTAAGTTGAATGATTTTATATACACAAGTCTTGACATATATAATCGAATTTAAATCTATGATTTTCAAAATACTTCTTTATCATTAAGACTTCTCTTAGAATAAATTTATTTCTTTCCTTGTCCATAAATTTTCTGTCATTACTCCATGATGTCATGCAAATGTTTCCAAATTAAGAAAAGTGTTTCCCTAATCCATCACTTTTCAGAAACAGGTATAGTGTTGGGATGGGGCCTAGATGCCTGAAGATAGAATTTTTGGAGAATTGAAAAATCATCTTTAATATAATGAGAATTTTTCTTTAAAGCGATGTATTTCCTGCTAAATAATTTTTTAACTCTACACTTTTGCATTACAGATAGTATTTTCTGAAATGTTACTAATAAAAAATTAGGTAAAAAATTACTTGCCTTCCTCTCACAACTTTTACAATCTCCTGTTCAACTTCAGACACCAAAGAGTTGCCCAAACAACTATAGTATACTGAGTGCTGTTAAAGGAACAGAAATGAGATAGACTTTTAGGAGCTAAAACTTGGTCATTATAAAGTGAAAGGAGGTAGTGAGAGCAGTGAGGGGCTCGTATAAACAGGAGAAAAGAATCATTGATGGCAATCAGGAATATTGTGTGTGCAAAACTGTTGTAATCTTGTCTTCTAAGAAATGATTTTAAACTCTAAAAAGGATTCTTTATGGCAAATAATAAAGACTATCCTCATTAACAAGGCAAATGAAAGTTTGAAAATGTACGTAAATACTTTTTATGGGAATAGAGACGGTCTTCGTTAACAAGGCAAATACAATTTAGAAATTAAAAGACAGGGAAAATGTGATTTTAAAACTAAAAAAAAATAAGCTAATAGGCTTGTCATAAAACAGCAGTTAATTAAAATACAAAAATCTAGGAAAATCCATGAAATATTTGTTAAAAATGGAAAGGGTTACATATAAAGCAAATACAACATATTTTTCAGTTGAACCAGAGCAAATGGATGTTATCATTTTTTAATGCCTAATTTGTCTACTGCACCTCTATTTCATTAAAACCCTAAAGGGGAATAAGGGCCTGGTGAGATTTTCACAAGCATAGCACTTTCGATTTATCAATATATAATACTGCCTTAACTATGGGTTTGAAAGAAGAATTATAAGTTGCATCTTATTATTTTTATGGACCACAACCTGTGAATCATAAATTCTTAAAGGGTATTCTAAGTCATCAGAGAATAGAGGGATCTTTTTTGTCATCATTTGCTACTTGAAATTTTTTATTTTTCCTTAGGAACATTAACATTTTCCCTGTTGGTTAGAAGCCATGGCATGACTTGTAGCTGCACTTAAAAATTGTAACAAGTGGTTCATTTATAGGTTCTTTACAGAAAATTAACAATCTCCTGGATTTTCAAAACAGGGAGAGAAAGGTCCCCAGGGCCCCGCTGGGAGAGATGGAGTACAGGGTCCCGTGGGCCTCCCGGGCCCTGCTGGTCCTGCTGGCTCTCCTGGAGAAGATGGTGATAAGGTCGGTGTTTTTTTATTTGTGTTAGTACATCCTATGAAAAAAAGTGTAATTCTTTATCAAGAATTCTGGATTTATGTTTTTTTTAATTAAATGTCAGATCAGGAGCTGCAAATGTAGTTCAATGGTAGAATTCTCACCTGCCATGCGGGAGACCCAGTTTTGATTCCCAGCTCATGCACTTCCCCAAAAACAGACAAACAAGCAAACAAACAAACAAAGAAAAAATAAAAATTCGACAAATGGTTCTGCAATAACGGGACACTCACAAGGAAAAAGAATGAAATATGGCCCCCGTCATACAGCATAAAAGAAATATTATATGCCAGATCAAATATGACCTTTTGCAAAGTATCATACACCTTCTGTGTGTTTGAAAGTTTTATTTTAGAGGTTGAGAGTTAGTACCCATTCCAGGAAATAGTATTGGGATGTAAACAGGGAAAGGGAATGAAGAACAATGGCAGTGAGAAAAAATAGTAGCTGACAAAGTTGGTTATTGATTTTTTCAAAATACATAGTTCCTAAAATAAATGTAAAATAAAAAAAAAACTATTATTTGTGTATATTTAGCCCATATGTCATGGATATTGCGCAGAGTTAAAAATAAGCTATATACCTTTTTGATAACCATGATCTTCTCTGTATTTTGCTAAACTATAAGAAAAAATTCTAAGCTCTTATTTCCAGATATATGACTGTAATGTTAAGTTTTTGAATTTATTGTATTTTTTAATATTGTGAAACCTTGTATGGAATTTTGTGAACTAACACTTTGATAATGTGCATTATTTTAGCACTTGGAAAACTAGAAGAGAAATAAAGCAATTTGTATTAATGCATGTAATTAGTTTTCTGTATAAATCAATATGCTTTCATTATTAGTGTATAGTGGTAATAATTGGAAAAAAAATGGTCTCAGTTCTACCTGCAATATTCTTCAAAGTTAAGTTGAAATGTATTTGCTTGTATACTACTCAATTATATATAGTTAGAAGCAGAAGGACCACAGGTTTTTTACATTTTAAGCAGTGACAGTAAACTCTAGCGTATACTTATATTAAAGATAAAATTTAATAACTCATGATCATGACGGCTAAGCAGCGGTAGGTATGGAAGGCTGAGATAAACTATAACTCATATCATTCAATTACAGGGTGAAATTGGTGAACCAGGACAAAAAGGCAGTAAGGGTGACAAAGGAGAAAATGTGAGTTTCCTATTGTTACTGAAAGGACATTATTTGTTATATTCACTTAATACCTTTTACTGTTTACCAGGAGTATTTTTCCATACTATTATTTACCTACCTCTCCAAAAATTATAATATAAATAGTATATAATCTCTGTAATTATATAGTTCTATAATTCTATAAAACTCTGAGTTTTTTTTACTTCCGTAATTAGAAAAAGTTGAAATTAATATGTTTGAATATTCTTATTTGGGATGCATGTATTTTAAACTCTCTATGGCAACTGAAAATTTCATATAATGAAATAGTCTCCTTTTCCATCTGAATGTGAGAAAGAATGTGTGTATATGTCAAGATTAAATGCCATTATTAAGTTCTATTTCTGTAAGGATGGATAAATCTGTTCTTTTGTATATATCATAAATTCTTTCTTTGAAGTGTTTCTTTTATTGAATCATGAAACTATCATACTGATTTCTGTGTTTCTCAACCAAATGACATGTTCATTTTTGCCTCTGTGACTTTCTTCATTCTCTACCAGTTTATGTCCTCTTCAAATTATATATTTGAAAACTTCTTTCTTTCTTAGATCAATCTCATTAGATAATGGTACTTTTATGAACTTCATTTCAACACTTATAATTTCTATACTTTTTTAGAACACTTACTGTCATCTGGATTTTTATTCCCATTTCTTCAATGTGCATATATTTACTTCTGAGTAGGATAAAAATTAGGGAAGTATAGCGATGTCCCCTCCATTTCTTTTTTTCAACTAGAATAAAACATTACACAACATCCCTGGAATTTGATTCTAATACACTACTCTGTTCTGTCCTAGGATCCTATCATTCTGAGGCTATTAGGATTAGAATTATCATACATCTTAACTAACAACTTTAGACAGAGGTTTTAGTGGAGTTGACTGAATCTCAAGCTAATGGTTACCAAAGAACTATGAAATGAAAATTTCTAACTAGAAGAAAAATCTAAAATCAAGAAAGAAACAGCATACAAATTATTGCAATGTTTAATCTAGAATGGACTCGCAATTTATTTTTTATCCAGTAGCTGAAGTGCTTGGCAGATAAGTGACAATAATGCTATGTATTCATGTTGTGAAATTATGGCAATCAGCTGAATATAGAAACTCAATTAAGACTCAGTTATGGGACGATTTATGCATGTAGATCATACTGCCTCTTGAAAAATCTATTTAATATATATATTAAATATATATATATACTAATTATTCAGGTGTTACATGTATTCATATATGAAGAAAATTTCATATTTCACTGCATTCTGCCTGTATAGAATCTACAGCATCTTAATGTTTAGTTAGAAGGTAGTTTATAGACTAATTTTTGTGTGCTCTTTCCCATTCGTACGTATCTCATTAAAGATACCTGCTATTTTCACATTTTACAAATGTGAATCTACAACTTTATGTTAGCATGGAAATCCATGTTTAAATATCTACATTACAGATGAGGGCTTTCAAGAGTGTCAATTTAAAATTGATTGCAAATATGCACGTTTGAATCTCAAGGAGTGAAATAAATAATGGTTAAATGTGCTAGTTTCAAAAGTTTTCTGAGTTATTTTTTGTGTGTCCAAAAGAATGTAGAGATGTTTAATAGATCTTGATCAGGAAATGTTCTGCTTTGTATGGCTGAGACTTTTCCGGCTTCAGTTTCAAAATTACTGATTTTTATCTCTCCCTAGGGACCACCTGGTCCCCCAGGTCTTCAAGGACCAGTTGGTGCCCCTGGAATTGCTGTAAGTATTCCACATTTTTCAGCAAATCTAAATCCATACAGCTCCCGGATTAAATTTATGAATTGTCACATAACCAGTCGATTTTGTGAAATGATTTGCTTTGTTTGTATGCTTACTGTTGAAGCAAATGTAAATAATCTAATATAGCTAATCAAGTTGAGCCTTATAAACAATAGCATTGTGGCTTTGTTTAGAATGGATAGCTGGTCAAGAAAAACCTTAATATATAATAAATTCTGAACATTATGTTTTCCCTATTAGACAGCTTTTACTTTACTTGGTATACATGGTAAAATCAAAATCAGTCATACTCCAGAAGCAAAGAATTGGGCAAAACAAACAATGGTAGATTTGTTGCCCATAATGGAATTTTGTCTACTTTTTCTTGATGATTCTCAAATCAACCAAGATTGATTACATTGGAAATTGCTACAATGTTTTGATGGCTTGCAGCATAATCATTGTTTATCCGGTTTGTGATAACTTCCTCTGCTTTTCTCCAGGGAGGTGATGGAGAGCCAGGTCCCAGAGGACAGCAGGGCATGTTTGGGCAGAAAGGTGATGAGGGTGCAAGAGGTTTCCCTGGACCTCCAGGTCCCATAGGTCTTCAGGTGAGAAGCTCTCCATTATTTACTCTGTCTTTTTTAAAATTTTTTTTTTTTTTAAAGTCATTATTTACTCACTTACTTCTGACACTTGGCTCTCTGGTACAGGAAAAACAAAGCTCCACAGGGTTTCATGTAGGACCCTGTGTACAAAGTTTCACGTAATGGTTGTTTTGCTTAAATGTAAATCTGAACTTCAGCTGCTTTTTAGAATTATTATTCCTCTGAAGATGTGTCATTTCTGGTGCCTTTCATTCACTTTTTTTTTTAAATGAACTGCAACCTTATTTAAGTCTGAGAGATAAAAGTAAGACATCAGAAGCATTTTCTGTAGGTGTCATAGGAAAAGAGAGGACTTCAGATCGCTCAAAAAAATTAAGAGCATTTCGAGAAATAATGCATTGCCAACAACTGCCAACAACAAATGCCAATAGCAAATGTTAAACAGCAACAGGTGAAATAAAAATGAACAATAAATTGATCACTTAAAATAGTTTATTGTTATCAACTTATGTGATTTAAAATTCATGTTTTCTCCTTTACCACTTTCCCTCCCAAACCTGCCCCATCATTTAGTCAAAATATAAATTGCATTAGATACTATACACATGGAAATTTATATTCACATTCCCTGAGATAAAAATAGAGTAATCTTTATTTTCTCCTGATTAATTTTTTATATGGAAACAAGATTTAAAATGATTGCAACATTATAACAGAAATTAACAGGTAATTTAGTAATTGTAAACAATATTTTGTTTAATATGCCATTCTCATTTATTCAGACATTTATGATTATGTAAAAGTATCAAAAATTGTGGCTAATTTCAGAAAACAGAAAATAATCCCTCATTAAAATTCTATAACTTGCCAGTTAATTGCTTAGGACAGATGTTTTTAAGTATGACATATGTTTGGCAAAATCTAAAGTAAAAATGAGATATAGTCATGAAAATATTTTTAGAAAAGTTGCAGATGTGCAAAAACAAAGGTAATTTGTTTTTGAGAAAATAATTATAAGAATATAGCTGGTTTATTTTTTATATATATTGAAAATAGATATATCATATTTACCAATTTCTGAAAAATGAGTTTACAAAAAAATGCCAATTTTATTCTTAATTATTTTTTATTGGATATCATTTTTATTTAATAGCCAATTTTTATTTTGTGATGCACACACAGGAGAGGAAATATTACATTGTAAAGGACTGTGGGCTAAAAATTTTTTATTCAAATATGTCTTGCAATTAGAGTGTTAGAGCATAATAGACATCTCATATGCTGGAATTTTTTTGTCACCCTTCCGCTGATGTTCACTGCTTCTTACTTATGTTGGAAACATCTGGCTTTTTTCTTCCACTTGGTTATTTTACTGACCAAGCAATCCTCTGAAAGCATACAATATTTCATTTTAAATATTATTTGAGGATCATTTATATATTGTTTATGTCACCTTCACAACGTAAGAAATAGTCAATTCGTTTGGTTCACTGCAACTAAATGTTTTCAAAAATTTAGAAAAGTAAATGGACTCACATTTATATAAATAAATATAATACTTATCTTTATTTTCATAAGTAAAATCAGGCAAGTATTGGTTTTGATATTAGTTTTTACGTACACACTTTTGCACAAATTACATTGCAAACAATATAACAGCATTCGTGAATACTACATGTTCTAATTTGCTAGCTGCCAGAATGCAACACATCAGAGACGGATTGGCTTTTAATAAAAGGGGATTTATGTTGTTAGTTCTTCAGAGGAAAGGCAGCTAACTTTCCACTGAGTTTCTTTCTTACGTGGAAGGCACAGGATGGTCCCTGCTGGTCTTCTCTCCAAGCCTCTGAGTTCCAGCAGCTTTCCCCGGGGTGATTCCTTTCTGCATCTCCAAAGGCCTGGGCTGAGCTGCGAGTGCTGAGATGAGGTATACTGATCTGCTTGGGCTGTGCTACATTGAGCTCTCTCATTTAAGCACCAGCCAATTAAATCAAACATCATTCATTGCAACAGGCACGCCTCCTAGCCAACTGCAGATGTAATGAGCAACAGATGAGGTTCACGTACCATCGGCTCATGTCCACAGCAACAGAACTAGGTGCCTTCATCTGGTCAGGTTGACAACTGAATCTAAATACCAAACTACATATTCATGAAGCACACATATTTGAAAACCATAAAGCATTTGAGAAATAGATTGCTGCTAGGAAGATGGTGGAGTAGGAAGGTCCAGGAATCAGTTCTTCCATCAGAACAACTATTAAAAAAAGGTAAAACTGGTGTGAATCAACTATTTCAAAACTCAGGAGTCCATTAGAACACTGTTCAGTATCCAGGGAAGAGCAGGAGAAAGAAGCTAGAAATTGTGGTAAATACCAGCAAATTGCTCTCTGTCTGTGGCAGTTGCCAGCACCCGTCTCCCATTCATAGCAGCCAGCAGTGGGGTCCAGCCCCTGACATACTTGTTGGATGTCACAGAGGAACATAAAAGAGTCAGTTCTCCGAGATCCAAGGGTTTGGGGGAACCAATCACTGATCACCGCGGGCACTGCTTTTGATTAGCTACTTCAGCTCTGAGTTTGGCCATTATTCCACACTTCACTAGACAAAACCAGTGAAGAAAATTTAAAGACAATACAATTCCTCAGAGCTATGGAAAATAAACAGCGTTGTTTGTATGCCCTCTGTTGAATCAAATGTAAATACTCTAATATAGCTAATCAAGCTGAACCTTGATTTTCTGGGCAGGTCTACGCACCCTTCTGAGTTCAACCTATCCCCGCTCAAGAGCAGTTTGTAACTGACTGGAAGCCCCTTTGTGGGTCCCTAGCCGTGTTAGGCTGGAAGAGACTGACTTGGGAAAATCTTTTTAGTATGATTCCCATTCCAATAAAGAGACTGAATCAGTAATAAAAAAGAACCCTCCCTATAAAGAAAAGCCCAAGGCTAGGTGGTGTCATTGGGGAATTTTACCAAACATGCCAAGAAGATTTAATACCAATCCTGCTTAAACTCTTGCACAAAGCTAAAGAGGAGGAAATACCCCCTAATTCATTCTATAAAGCCAATAACACTCTCATTCTAAAGCCAGCCATATATACCACAAGCAAAGAAAATTACGGCCCAATGTCTCTTATGAAAGAGATGCAATAATGCTCAACAAAATACTAGCAAGCTGAATCCAACAGCACATTAAAACAATTATATACAGTGATTAATTGGTATTTATTGCATGTATGCAAGTGTAACTCACCGCAAGAAATTCAATTAATGTAATACACCACAGTAACAGAATGAAGGAAAAACAAACACCAACCGCATGAGATCCTCTCAGTTTATGCAGAAAAGGTCTTTGACAAAATTTAGCACACTTAAAAAACTAGGAATAGAAGCAAATTTCCTTAACATGACAAAGGGCATGACAAGTTGGAGGAACCCACAGTTACCATACCTAATGGTGGAATTCTGAAAGCTTTCCCTCTGTGATGAGAAATGAGACGAGGATGCCCATTGTGAACACTGTTACCCGACATTGTACTAGAAATTCTAGCCAAGAAATTAAGCAAGAAAAAATTTAAAAGGCACCCAAATTGAAAGGAAGAAGCAAAACTTTCCCTATTTTTAGATGATGTGTTCCTATATATGGTAAATTATGAAAAAAATCTACACTAAAGCTTCTGAAGCTAATAAATTCAGCAAAATGGTGGTGTACAAAATCAGCACTCAGAAATCAGTAGTGTTTGTATAATGTAGTAATGAACAATTGGAAGATGAAAGCAAGAAAATAAAGTCCATTTACAAGAGCAACTAAAAGAATCAAATATCCGGAAATAAATCTAACCAAGGGTATAAAGAACTTGTCCACAGAAAACTGGAAAATGTTGCTAAAAGGAATCAAAGATGACTTAAATAAATGGAAGGACAGTCTGTGTTCATGGATTAGAAGACTAAATATTGTTAAGGCGTCAATTCTACCCAAAGCAATTTACAGAATCAACAAAGTCCCAATTAAAATCCCAACAACCCTCTTTGTAGAAATGGAAAAACCAATCAACAAACTGCCTAAACCACTTGAAAACTAAGAATGAAGTTGGAGGACTCACACTGCCTTATCTTGAAACTTATTACATAGCCACAACAATCAAAACAGTGTAGTCCTGGCACAGGGGTTGAAATACAGACCAATGCTATTGAACCTAGAGCCCAGATATCAACCTTCACTTATATGGCCAACTGATTTTTGAAAAGAATGCAAAGACCACTGAGTTGGGAAAGAATAGTCTCTTCACAAATAGTGCTGGGAAAACTGCATCTACATTTGAAAAAGTCTTATTTTTTATTCCTACCTCACGCCATTTAAAAAAAATCAGCTCAGTATTTAGTCTCCAGTATTTTAGAGCTACTAGAAGTAAAAACCTAAAATTGTGAAATTGTAAGCCATGTCAAGCTCTGAAGTATGATCTACAACAGATTTTGGTGCTGTGCTTTGAAATTTATAGCTTTTTTG
>PVIY010003581.1:29688-111555 GCA_004026745.1 Myrmecophaga tridactyla
TGTTATTTTTCACAAAAAAAGAAGAAAAAAAGTCGATTGTGATGATAAAAAAATATTTAAGCCCTCTACCCTCCTATATTCTGGAGCAGCTAGGAGGAAAAATATGAGAGGATTATATGGTAGCCCATGACAAACTCTGGGATCTGTCCTGTAACTACTTGTTGAAGAGTGCTTTAAAAACTACTACTTTTTTTTTTATTTCTTTGCTTTGTATATATGTTATACTATACAAAAAAAAATAATAATAATAAGTAATAGCACCAAAAAAAAAAAAAGGTGACAGAGTGTGCCCTTCAGAGAAGACAGTTCCTGCTTTGAGAAGTTTGAGAGGCTATGAAAGATTCTTTTGTAGTGTCCTATATTCAGCTTTGTGGAATAAAAGCTTCCAGAAGCTATTCACCAGCTTCTTCCTCATACCCAGGAGTGAGTTTCTTTTAATGTAGACTTCTCTGCAGGATCAAAAAGCATTTTCTAGATCCTCAGATATTCAAGTGTGATGTACAAATTGAACTCTAATATTGTACAAAACATCCATATTTCTAAATTCAAATTGTTTAAGCAGAAGGGACTTTTCATATGGAGCGTGTTGATATGTTTAGGTAACATCCTTAACACTGGTCTTTGGAATTGTGATTCTCCTTTTTTCTGAAGATCAAATAAAAGATTAGGTAGTCAATAAATAAGCAATAAAAAAAGGATATTTTTAACTATTCAGGGCATCCTGCTCTTCCAAATTAAAAAAAAAATCAACTTAAAATGGAACAAAGACCTAAATATAAGGGCCAGAACTATCAAACTCCTAGAAAAAATGTAGAGAAGCATCTTCAGGACCTTGAATTACAGCTTGATTTCTTAGATTTTATACCCAAAGTACAAGCAATAAAAGTAAAACTAAACAAATGGGACATCCTCAAAATTATAGACTGCTGCACCTGAAAGGACTTCATCGTGAAGAAAATGACAGCCTAGCACAATGGGAGAAAATATTGTGGAATCCACATGTATGGGAAGGGTTTAATAAGCCCAGTAAATAAAGAAATCCTTCAACTCCACAACAAAAAAGACAATCCAATTAAATATTTGGCAAAATACTTGAATAGACATTTCTCCAAAAAGAAATACAAATAACCAAAAAGCACATGAAACAGAACTCAACATCATTACACATTAAGGAACCGCAAGTCAAAATCATCATCAGATACCATTTCACACCCACCAGAATGACTAGTATTTGAAACAAAGTGGGGGGGAAATTATAAGTGTTGGAGTGGATGTGAGGAAATAGTCACCCTCATTCGTTGCTGATGAGAATATGAAATGGTGCAGTCTCTTTGGAAGAAAGTTTGGCAGTTCCTTAGAAAGTTGTATGACCGTTAATTCCACTTCTAGGTATCAACCCAAAAGAATTGAAAACAGGGACTTGAACTGGTATTTGCACACTGATGTTTATAGTGGTATTATTCACAAAAGAATGAAGCAACCCAAGTATCCATCAGCTGATGAATGTAAAAAGTTGTGAAATTTACATACAATGGAATATTTTTAGGCTGTAAAAAGGAATGAAGGTGTAGTTCGTATAGCCACCTGGAGGAAATTTGAAGACATCATATGGAATGAAATAAGCCATAGATAAAAAGACATATTTTATGATGTCCCTGATATGAAATAATTAGAATAGGTTAACTTGAAGAGTCAGAATCTGGAATATAGTTTACCAAATGATAGGGTGAGGGTAGCGAATAGGGAGTTAAGGCTTAGAATATACAGTTTCTATTTGGGACAATGGAAAATTTTTGGTAACAGATGGTGGTGATGGAAGTACAACATTGTAAACTCAATGGCACTGAAATGTATATCTGAATGTGTTTCAAAGAGAAAATATTAGGTTATATACATAGTAATAGAATAAAAATGTTTTAAAAATCCACGGAACAGCACAACACAAACAGTGAATTATAAGTTAAATTTAGGAACTGTTCTACTTTGCTAGCTGCCAGAATGCAACACACCAGAGACGGATTGGCTTTTAATAAAAGGGGATTTATTTTGTTGGTTCTTCAGAGGAAAGGCAGCTAACTTTCCACTGAGGTTTTTTCTTACGTGGAAGGCACAGGATGGTCTCTGCTGGCCTTCTCTCCAGGCCCCTGGGTTCCAACAGCTTTCCCTGGGGTGACTTCTTTCTGCATCTCCAAAGGCCTGGGCTGAGCTGCAAGTGCTGAGATGAGGAATGCCGAGCTGCTTAGGCTGTGCTACCTTGTGCTCTCTCATTTAAGCACCAGCCAATTAAGTCAAACATCATTCATTGTAGCAGGCACGCCTCCTAGCCGACTGCAGATGTAATCAGCAACAGATGAGGTTCACGTACCATTGGCTCATGTCCACAGCAACAGAACTAGGTGCCTTCACCTGGCCAAGTTGACAACTGAATCTAACTACCACAGGAACTATAGTTAATAATAACATTACAAAAATATTCTTTTATCAGTTATTGCAAATGTACCACATCAATACAAGGTGGTAATAATTGGGTGGTATATGAGAATCCTGTATTTTAAGTGTGATTGTTCTGTAAACCTACAGCTTTTCTAAAATAGATAGATAGATAGATAGATAGATAGATAGATAGATAGATAGATGGATGGATGGGAAAAGTCCCTTCCCCCCACCAAATAGATTGCCAATGGATTTATTTTCCTCTGCTTTTTCATTTAACTAATGGGTCTGAATTCTATAAGCTTGTAATTTTGGAACTTAGCTCTCACGATTAAATATGGGGGCTTGTAGCTTATATTTATAAAATATTCAATAGGAAATCTTCATTTCTACAGAGTAAAAAATGTTCTCTTTGATGAGGGTGACTCAAGAAATCATTTCATTTAAAAAAATTATTTTTTCCAACAGCTACCTTTGTATATCCAGAATCTGAAAAGATGCTAATGTAATGACCATGTTCACAATTGCATTTGCATCCATTAATTGAGTCTTCATGGTAGAATTAGAGTAGATACAAATAATAATAGTCTAATATTTAGGTTAAATAACTTGATTTTTTAACTCAATATTTACTATTTGTCTACCAATGGAGTGATAAATGATGAGACTTCTTAGCTAAATTCATTTTTATATGTCTCTTAAGTGGCAAATGATCTTAAACTGACAAACCTCAGAATCTCTACATGTATAAATTACTCTATAAGAGAAATTTAGGATGTCTGAAAGCTTACTAACATGGGAGTGTCGTTTAGCATGTTTAGTTCCCTGTAACAAGAGTATTTGACTCATTATGCCCTATTAATTATAATAATGAGAACATTCTGTCTTAATTAACTCAAACTTTAATCAAATTTCATCAAAAAAGAAATAAATATTTCAGTTTTTTCTTTTGCACTAAAATTAGGAATTTTGCATAAATTTTGCCTAAAAAGAAAAGAAAAACAGCAATGCAAAAATGGTCCTGTAATTGAAATAAAAGAAAGGTTAGATATAATACCATTCAGTTTGGGGATCCAAAATCAGATGCATTCAATCTATACTAAAAGATAGAAACCTGGATAAAGGATAGGAAATGTGATTGCTAATTTATATAATGTTTACAAGAGCTTAATTATGTTTCTTTGCAATGCATTCTCCTAAGGGAAATAGTCTTAAAGTGAATCTTCATTTTATATGTGTCAAAATCTTCTTACATGTTTAAGAATTTAAAGACCTGTGCTCTCTCAATGAATTTGAATCTCTTATATTGAGGACCTTGAAATCTAAAATTTTAGCAAACTCTCCCCGGTTATTTAGGTAGACTGAAACCTGAGAAACACTACCTAGTTATTTCTTCCTGGGAACTTCCTTATAATTCTAGAGACTACTATCATTATGGTAACTGCTTGAGAAGAATTTATGTCATCATAAGTTCTTTCCTAGACATCGAATTGATATTTGAGGTGAAAAAATCCTGGTATATAGTGTCCATTATAAGTGAGTAATTAGGATTTCATCATGAAAATGAATATGTGCCATATCAAATAAAAAATTCACAAAAACACTTAGCACAGCACTGTCTTTCCAAAATGAGAGATCATAAAAACAATTTTGCATTTAACGAAATGAAATAGAACAAGATAAACTAAAATGAAATAAAAATATCAAAGTACATCACTTATGCAAAAAGGGTAAGTATTACTTCGTAAAACATGTTTTAGCTGTTTTACATGTGCATGATTAGCATTTAATAAGTGAAAGGTACTTGTTATTTTGATCTTGGTCAAATAATTTGCAGCCACTTCAGTGTTGTGCCAGGAAATCAATAATTTTACTAAAGTACCAACAGAACTATAGAGCTTTTATATTATTTGCATTTTTATTTCCCAAATAGATTGCATCTGAACTACTATTGCACAGACATTAAAGATAAAATATGTGTACAGTATATAAGATATATATGAATAACACTAAAAGTCATAAAAATGAAAATAATCCATAATCCTACCATATTAAAAACTATTTCTGCTTTTATTATTTCTGTCCAATAATTATCATGCGTATATTACATACTTATTTTAAAGTTACATTCATATCATGCGTATTCATTTGTATTTGGATTTTATTACTTATTACAAGCACCATCCATATTTAGAGTATTAGTAAATACTACATTAATAATTCTGTGATATTTCATTAAGTCAGGTAAACAAACTTAATTTAGCTAGGTGTGCTATGATTAAACATTTTGAATCATCAAGAATTTTTACTATCATAGCTGTTTTTGCAGTAAATATTTTATTGCATACAGCTTTTTCTGTTACTTTTCTATTTTAGGATTCATTCAACATTTTATTGAGAGCTTGGATTTTGCTGGCCTTCTAGTAAATAAAGATACAGAATTTACACCTAAAAGACCAGTTCCCGAAAGTACTCGTGATTATAAGACTATAAATCAGTGTAACAACAGTGTTTATTATATATTCAATTCCAAGCCTGTACAAAATGTTATGATACGAAGGAAAAAATATAAATCATGGTGGAACTAGTTTGAGAAATCGAATAGGTTATCAAGAGGAAATAGAATAGTTTCCCCATAAAGACATACCCAGGTAAGATTTGAGTACTGCCTGCTCTGACATAATGCTGTAACATAGAACCTTTCGAGACCAATCACAGTGAACTGGATATATGGAAATGGATTTTATAGGTTTCGTGGCCTTGTGGGTTTGTAAGTTTCAGAAATCGAATTATAGGGTTCAAAATTCAAAAGATATTTATGACCCTGGGAAGGTATTGGAATATTTGTTTTTGAAAAGGTATTGTCCAAAGCTAGTAACTAATTACAAAAATGCAAAAGAAAAAAAAATCTCACCTAGATAGGATAGTCTAAAACAATTTGAGACAAAGTGTTTTCTGCAAAATATTTACCTGTCAGTCCTATATACCCGTCATAAAATATATACCAGACAATAAGGTGTTCATAAATTCCCAGACCAAATTATGTATTTACTTATTTTACCTAAAATCAAACAGTGTAATATTTTACAAAGCATAATTTTTATTTGTAAATTTAGGTTTAAGATTTTTATCATATATAGGCAACACCGTTCATATTAAGTATTATTAATGCTATTTTCAGAATCTTAATTTCCAAATCCTATATAACTTTATATTTAATTTTTGATATTACTATATTAGAAATGACTAAAAATGTGTTTTTAAATATATGATTCACTTTTATTGTTTTTCTCTTTAATTCCTTAGGGTCTGCCAGGCCCACCTGGTGAAAAAGGTGAAAATGGAGACGTTGGTCCCATGGTAAAGTTGTGTTTTTCAGTGTTAGATGGATACTGTGTATAACCACATTACTAATAGCTTTCTTAAGGTTTATTAATGTGCAAAGAGTAGACCTAAGGCTGTGACACTTTCCAGGTTGACACCACTTTCCCCTACTGCCTGATTGCCATCTGCCACCACTGAAGTCTCATCTTAAATATCTATCTTTTCTTTCTTACTTTGTACTTACGTGCAAACACGGCAACATTCATTGGCCTGTATTTGCTACATATTTTTCACTTGTACATATTGTTGATAATCAACGCCTATGCATTAGTTATTGCTTGGTTTTCAACTCCACACTTTAATGTGGGACAGGTAAAAATATCTATAATCTTTACCCAGTATTTGGATAATTGACAGATAAAAACAGTACTAAATGTGTTATATTTTGAAACATATTCTTAATTTAATTAGGAAATATATATTAATCAGAATGCTGTAACTTATTTGTATTCATTGATTCTGCTTTTCTGCTCTAAGGATACAACTAATTCCTTGATGAAAAATTTGAAATATGTGTATTTGTTTATTAATCACTTTTTTAGATAAGAAATTAATTAGCCAAGGTAACTGAAATCAATAATGAAACATAACGAGTACATTTGCTGATCGCGCCATTCATTCAATAAACATTACCCTTAGTTTTTTTCTTTCGTTCAGGATATGTTTTGATATTTTTATATGTCCATGTTAGATTATATTCTCCTCAAGCACCACAGACAGATCTATTTTTTAAATTATTTGAAAGAATTCTTATGATCACAGTAATACTTAAATACAAGTTATCCATAATAAACATTGCTGATTCAAATAATTGATTTATACTTCCAAGCGCCATCAGATAAATAGCAATGCTTTTCTAGTCATGATTGCTATGGTTCCTGGAATCTACTGCTACGTTCGACCTGACCTTATGGTAATAGCTAATATTAGAGAAGCTTTTCAACCATGAAAATAAAAAAAGAATAAACTGTGACCTTTTAAAAAAGTACTAGTGCCTGAAATTCGCTACAACTACATTAATAGGTACCTAGAGGATAGGGGCTCTGGCCACCAGCAATTTATAATGTGCCCACTGTAATTTTAGTGCAAAGCCAGAAGGGAGAAAATTTGTTTTAGAAGCAAAACTAGTTATTCTTATTTGCAATTCTAGGACACAGAACATGACAGTGAACAGTACAAACAAAAGTACAAGTAAACAAAAGCATTTTTCTGAGTTGAATTGTAAATCTATTCATTTTTTGTTCCATCTTTATGTTCCCTTCTTATAATAGTATATTCTAGCATAATATTTCTAGTTGCGTTGTGAGTTCAGTGTACAAGAAAGTGGCTGTAGACCCTCCTTAACCTTTTTTCTAATCAAATTGCTTTTCCTGTAGCCCCTAAATTCCCTGTAGCTGTGTGTAAAGGATCAATGGCCAAAAATGTTGCTCCTTCCAACAAAAATGACTTTTAACTTTGATATGCTTCACTTCCTATGAGTCACCCAGTCTTTGGATAACTAACAAATGTAAACACAGCATTAAAATGTGTTATATTTTGAAATATATTCTTTTCGAAATTTTTTTATTGTTCTTAACCACAAAAAAATGAATGTATTAGAAATGCATTGAGTTTGGTTTTCGTAAGCCTGAATATTTGTGTCTTACAGGGTCCGCCTGGTCCTCCAGGTCCAAGAGGGCCTCAGGGTCCCAACGGAGCTGATGTAAGAACCGTGAAATGTCTCTAGCTGGTTTGAAGCTTTAAAGGTGTCTGGATTATTTAGTCGTAGAAGATGTCTAAGATATAGTGAAGATCATGAATCTATTTTCTAATGTTAGAGGTGGATGGAAACTCAGGTCAGGGATTATCTACACTCCCTTTTAGCTTACAGGAAAAGAAACTGGTGTTATCAAGACAACCCAAATCCAAAATGGGGATACATACTTAACATTCAATATATGTTTATTGATGAGAGAGAAGTTTTTAGATGTGTTATAATAAGCCACATTGTTCAGATCAACATACCTAGGCTGCACTTTCATATAATCATTTTTCAATAAGTAAATGCTGAACTGTTCCAAATTTTAACTCTGTCTCTGTCAATGGCATGAGAAGGTTTGTAGGTGACTTTGTATTAGCGTCAGTTTGTACTCCCCAAATCCTTTATGTATGCATCTGTCCTCAGTGGCTTTTATATAAAAGCTTTACATTTTATGTTATCAGTCTATAAAACCTTACAGCAAGATAGATGTGCATGAGAAATGTTCCTTTTACCACATAAAATGTCTCCTTTCAATTGCTTCTACCGAGCTCAAAAATTGTTTCCTTGTTCCATTATAGGATTTCAAAATGTAAAGACCTCATCATCTTACTGTAAACCTTAATGGATTTACAGGCTTTAATCACTTCCCCTCTTTAACTTCACCTTTTCCCAATGAAGAAGGTTAAAGTCTCTTCATTCTTCTGACCCTTTTTTGCTGCTCTTCTGTTATGCCTTCTTGTAATTCAGATGGGCCGAAACTAGATAAAATATACTAAGCACTGATAAACTAAAGGAACTTTTAGGTTTCAATTCCCATTAAGTAATTTAAGGCTGCGCTATGACAACGATCATATCATTCTTAACTGCAGTCATATTTTTAATTCACTAGAAAATCTATATAATCACTCTCTAAAATTTACGTGACATTTCCATGGTCAGAGAGACTGGATTATGTCCCAAGTAACAACTGGTTTGACCGGAGCTGGGAGGTCTCCTGTTTTATCTTCAGAATCCTGGTGAATTTTAAAATCACTGCAATAATTTCAATTATTTGCTACCCAGTAAACCTGACAATTGACTAGAGGCATACTTTTGTCCCATCCTTCAGATAACTCAGAATATTTCACTCTCTCTCTCTAAAAAAAGCAAGATATATATTTAATGAATTTTTATTTTGTCACAAGAATAAAGATAACTATTACTGTTTTTTTCTACACTGCAGGGGCCGCAAGGACCTTCAGGGTCCATTGGTTCGGTTGGTGGTGTCGGTGAAAAAGTAAGTAACTTACTGACAGTTTGAACTAGAAGAATTAAGGGTTTTTTGATAATATTGGCTAATATTTGAAGTACTTCTAATATTATTGTCTTCTAAACATGTTACTTGTAGTTTTCTATTTGCACATGTATCACATGGATCATCTGCTGATCTGCTTAATGGTTAAAGAATTGAAAGTTACAATCGGGGTTCATGGGTGGTTCATTGGTAGCATGCTCACCTTCCATGCAGGAGACCCAAGTTTGATTTCTAGACCATGCAACCCCACCGAAAAAAAAAAAAATTAAAATGGCAAGGATGCCATTCTTTAATACCAGGTTCTGTGTCAAATGATAGACATGGAATATATACTTTAATCATCACAACAATCGCATGATTTTGGTATTATTATTATTTGCATTTTTAAGTTGAAGAAGCTGAGGCTTAGAGAATTTCAGTAACATCATAAGGTTTTGTCATTAGCAAGTAACAAAGGCCAGTATCCTCTCCAGTACATGTATATCTGAACCTACTTTTGTGTTTCTAGTAATGGCATTTCCTGAAAGGAGAAGAGATTGGTTGATATAACTGACTTAAAAGGGAAAAGGGAAACTTAAAATCATAAAAATAATTAATTATTCATTCTGTCATAGTTTGACTTAATATTTTCAGAACTAATAATTTGACCTATCTTTGGCACATTTCAAAGTGATTGACATGTGCCATAACATCTGAGTTCAGAATAGCTTCCTTTACTCACGAACATGATTTCAGTTAAAACATTTGCTGTTCCTTTTATGGAAACATCTAGATGATTCTCTGATTTCTTATTTATGCACTCAACTCACTCCTTAATAGAATTTTCAAGGGTATCATCATTTATATTCGCTTTGTTTAAAACATAATGTCCCAGTTTTGAGAGAATAATTAAGTTTCATACCAAAAAAATATAATGCAGAAAAAAAACGTAAAAATTTCCTGACCTTGTTAGTTTACTAAAGTATATTGAGGTGTAGACATAAATACCAATCTTAAATGCTACTCTGTTTATCATGTCTTTTTAATTATGTCTTGTACTTAAATTTATTTATTTAAAGGATTTTACCCTCAGAAAAAGAAGCAATTTCCAGAATATATCATTTTGATGTTTACCTTTGTTCAGTGCCCGCATTCTAGTGTGTTGATTATAATTTATTCTATATGATTAGATATTCAGAATAATTTATTCATTACTGATTTAGAAAAATTTTAAAGTTATTATATAATTGTTACTGCATAAACAGTTTTCTTTCTTCTAAGGATATTTCTTTTTCACATTCTCAATTTTAAAGTTATATGTTGTAATGGTGTGGATGGGTTGGGGTTAGAATTGAAAGAACATTTTTTTTTTTGAGTTCCGTTGCCATACAATGAGCAGCATAGGACAACTCTATTTCACTGTATTAGGCAGTTGATATCAGCTTTATACCTTTTTCTCTTCCCTTTGCATCTCCCACTTTGGATCAGATGCTGAGTAGAGAGTCCTGGGAACTATTCTCTACTTTTAATTTTGTCCAAGTGGCAAACACCAAAGCCATTTAATAGCCTTTGCAGTTCATCTTCTTGTTTTTGAAAGCCTTTGGGTATCCAGGGCACAGTTATTGAATACTTCAGTTTCTTTAGTGCTTTTGTTTTCTCTGTTACTTTTGAAGATAGACATGGATGCCAGATGTTCAGAGTTTTTGGAAACTCCCATTCCATATTGTTTCCACTTAGATTGAAGCCTTTCTATTTGTTTTTGTTTTTGTTTTTTTAATAAATTAGTTACCAGTCTTGAGGGGATCTTAAATTGCGTACCATAAAATTTTATGCAGTGAAAAAATTTGCATATACTATCTATTAAAGTAGTCACACTTTGTCAAATTTGAGTCTTCTGAGAATGATTTAGTCAAGCAAAATTGAAATGTACCTGATTCTAGATTTATTACACTAAAATTACACTAAAAAATGAGTTTTTATTTTGCTCTATTTTATTTTGGCATTTTCTATGTAATAGAGTACAAGGTAGAAATAGAGTTCTAACTTTAAATTTTCCTTTCGAATCTTAGTAATATTATTATTTGCTATAGATTCCAGATTCCTGTTTTTAGATTGATTCTGAATGAATGTATCCCCATTCCCATTTTGAAAATTTATCCCCAGTCCCTAATTCAATGAAAACAAAACAAATATCCTTTAGTCATGCTGCACTTGATAAAGTATGTTAACCAGTTCTCCATGTAATGTATCTTTGCTGTAGATCACTTTTGCATTTTGGGTGTACAGAATAACTTGTCCCTTCTGAAGAAAACTTTGAACTTAACAATTGTGTCACAGAATAGGGTTAAATGGTTACATGATATGTGATGATAATTTTATATCTTCTTATATCAGAGCTGTATAGCACAGAGTATATTATTTTTATATCAATTATTTTTCTTCTGAATGAATATAGTACTTAAAGGTACTAGATATACGGAATTAATTTACATAATATAGTTTTAAATATAGTTCCACTGTAGTATTTTATTTACACTTTATTTGCATTTGTCCTTGTTTCTTCCAAAAGATTTGAAATGAGAAATTTTGATAAAACGAATTTCATCTTAAGAAATTGTTGTTTTTATTGGGCACACTTGACTTTAACATGCAGACAAGTATTTTTCATATATACTTTTGGACAAATGAATATTGATCTATTATTCTCAAAAAGAAGTAATGGCAGTAAAAAGCTCTCCATCAGATTTTGGCAATGATTTAAACTCAATTATTTCCCACCTTTCATTTTCCCCATTAAAAAACAAAATTAAAAATGTAAATAATCTTTTCAGAATTTACTTAAGTTTAATTGAATAGTTGACTCGGATGAACAGGTCACCAGAAAAACAAGGTAATTGAAAACGTGGCTATTTCTTCTCTAGTTCTCATTTTCTGTGACATCACCATGGGTTAAAGTGGTACATAAGAAAATATTTTGTATACACTCATTAGGTTTCCTGTATTTCTAAATAAATACTGTATATATTCCATGTATAAAGCACTTAATGTAGGCTTTTTAGAGTTCAGGTGAATAACCAACTACGTAGTTTTATTTCAAAATAGGAAAATATTATTTATATACCATTCCATCATATTGGGATAGCTGAATGTCTCATCACTTTATAAATTATGTAAATACATTATTTCCTTGTTTATCCAAATATATGAAATATTTGCCCTTCATCTTGAGGGAGAAAATAATTTACTATCTACTAATAAATTTGCAGAAAGTTTTTGATTTCTTAGACCATTATGCAGGAAGTTCAGGAAGTTAAAATGTCTGTATTTTATGTGCATGAAATTCTGTGTACAAAATATGCTACCCCTGAGTTAGGTTTATATTTAATATGATAAATTTAATACAAATTTAGGAACAGTACATGACTTATGCCTGGAATATATAATCTGTTCAAATAGCAAAATTTAAAATGAAAGGAAATTCAGGCCACACATTCTTTTTTTCAATTTAAATGAATAATTTCCATTTCAGAATTTCTAGCACCATTGATTTTAGAATTGTAAGTAACCACTGGTTTCATAATTGCCAGTACCAGTGATTTTGAGTGGAAACATGGTGCGTGAGTCTATTCCATTACTTTACTTGAAATATAACTTGAATAAGAAGTTATATTTTTAGGAATTTCTAAATGTGAGGCATCAGCAACATATTTTCATAATTACAGACTTTCTAGACTTGGGGATTTGTTTATTAGTCCCCTGAGCTAGAAAATAATCATCCATTGCTAAACAGAGAAATGACAAACCCTATCAAATTTATAACATGTATATCCTCAAAGAGCAGTTTTAATTAGCATCTTAAGTGCCTTCTGAAGATATTTTACACTATAGAGATCTTCTTAAAATTTTTCAAGAAGTTCCTTCTCATATCTTTGAGTATTTTTTTATTCTTTAGACAGCTACTAAACGTACTTTATAAAATCACCATAGTACTACCAAATTATTCTATTACTTGTTATATTAAAGAGAAAATGAACACATATTTTAATAAAAATCAACTTAAATTTGTTCAGTCAATAAACATGAGTGTATTAAGCATATTGACGCAGTGCACATTCATAATTTGTTGGAAAACATCAGTGTCCATTTTGTACAATTCTGTGGAAAAGGTCAAAGAGTAACCTGTTAAGTTAATGCACTGGCTATTAACTAAGCAGTGAGAATTGCAGCACCAAGCATATATGTTGTATCTATACCTGAGAAATGAACATATGAAGCTAGGGAATACATAATGTTCCTTCTTATTCTTGAAGTTTCCCAGTGTCTGTTAAACAGTGCAATAATTTAAGGACTAGTCTGAAATAACATATTTGTAAGGGAAAACAGTTTTACGTGTGTAAAATACCATTTCTATGTTCTAATGCTCGCTTGTCTTTTCTTTATAGGGTGAACCTGGAGAAGCAGGGAACCCAGGCCCACCTGGAGAAGCAGGCCCAGGTGTAAGTGGTATCTCCTTATTAAAATACAGTGCGATCGATTTGGGAATTTCTTGTACAGCATTTTAAACATGTAAATTCACTCGTTTGCTTTCCTTTCCGAACCCATTAAGAATAATCACAAATGCAGAGTCTTATTGTCTAATAACTTTGCATATCCTCTGTATATTTTATGCACACACTGATTTAAAAATCACATTTAGATAAGTGAAAGCATTAAAACCAAAAGCTGTTTATCGTATATATTATCCTTGGTGGCCTGTCCATAAAATAAAGAGACAGAGAAACCCTGCTGCATCAAATAAACATTTGTGAATTGTGTTCATTTCTATCACTCTAACATAGATTGTTTTGAACCGAGAGTGAATTTATCCTTCAGAGAACATGTGTTAATGTCTGGAGACAGTTTTTTATTCTCAGCCTAGTGGGGAGGGATTGCTGGCATTTAGTTAGTAGAGGCTGGGGATGCTGCTAAATAACCTACAATGTACAGCACAGCCACCCCAAGCAAAGAAGTATCTAGGTTCAATGTCATTAGTGCTGAGGATATGAAACTCTGCTTGAAAACTTGTAATCATGATCTTTCTTACATTGTGTAGGGTCCCAAAGGAGAAAGAGGAGAGAAAGGAGAAGCAGGCCCGCCGGGTGCTGCTGGGCCCCCTGGTGTGAAGGGGCCCCCAGGGGACGATGGTCCTAAGGGTAACCCGGTAAGTGGGTGTGGTCCCTGCAAAGTGGCTTCTCTGCCAAGCTCCCTTTCGAGCCTTTCACAGAGAGTTTAGGGATCCTGGAGCTCTGCACCATAGCTACTGAAGCTGACATCTCATCATTTGTTTCATTTAAACATTTTCTAACATGAGAGGAGAAATATTCCCACATGATTCTTGCCTTGACTTTTATCACTTAAACTTCATTATCCGGATTTTATAAAAATCCATTTTTAATTTTTGTGTTTTCTTTTTTTTAAAAAAAAAAAAAATCATTCTAGGGTCCTGTTGGCTTTCCTGGAGATCCTGGTCCTCCTGGAGAACCAGGCCCTGCAGTAAGTATCCTGGACAAGTAAGGCAGTGTTTTTGGAGGAGATGTTCCCATGGTCTCTTGTGTTAATAATGAGGGAATATTCTTAAATACTGTATGTGGAATCCTAAAATCAGAAAGAAAAATTTAAAAACATAAACCACAATCACAACTATGATATTCTCCATCATTGGAGACTGTAAGACATAGTGCATGGTTATTCTTTTCATTTGGGTTAGTTTTCCCCACTTTGTTGGGTTGCCAAGCATAAATGATCCAAAAAGCAGCATTAGCACTGTTTGAAAGTTGCAGGTCCTTTGCTGTTCTCTCAGGCTCTTCCAAAACACAAATCCTATCTCAAACTGCAACTCAGATTGCTCTTTTAGGGTCAAGATGGTGTTGGTGGTGACAAGGGCGAAGATGGAGATCCTGGTCAACCCGTAAGTAAGAACGTTCTTTAGTTTTATTTAATCTTCACATAGCTTCAAAACAATTTTAAAGAAATTGTTGGAATAGATTAGCCTTTCAAAAGCCCAGATACCATCCTGAAAGGATTATCAGCAAGATTTGAATTTCAGTTTAAAGTCAATCTTGCAGGAAGAGAATGCTTCCAAGTTGATGGGATTTAAGAAATGTCAGCAATGCCTTCATAGCCAAACTTGTAGTTGTAGCATACTAATGATTGTGTCAACCTCAGTTATGGATCCATTCGTATTAAATGAAAAATTAATTTAAAGACTCATATACGGCTGAATGGAAGAATAGTCAATATATATTAGCATGAATTACTTGAACTATGCAACCAAATAATCTCTACACAGTATATGACTTTTTTTTTTCTTTTCGATTTGTTGATGGCACAGCAAGATGATTTGACCACATATGGTTTTTTAGAAAGAATGTAAGGAAGGGCACCAGTAAATAGATTAAAACCAATGACAAACTGCACCTATAACCTTTAACTTTGTCTCTAGGTCAATACAGAATATTTTCAGTCAAATAGATACAGGCTTATGCTGTGTAGTTAAGACTTGTAGATCATATTCAAGTATGATGTCTCCACTTAAATAAAAATATTAATATTACACAAGGAGAAATTAAGAGATAATGTTTATATGGTTTCACAAATTTATGTAATATGAGTAGAACTATTAACCACAGGGTATTATTAATTAGTATGTCTACTGATTTCTTGCCAGATACAAATGAGCACTTTTAGAAGGAACATGGTTTTATGGCATAGAGTGAATTTGATTCACTTCTACCTTTGCAGAAAGTTTTCCATATGAATTTACCAACTCTAGATAACTATAGATATCTAGAGGACATTTAAATATATGAAATAAGGCTTAGAATTCTCAGGAACCGTAGACACAGAGAAATGAAGAAAGAAAGTTGGTTTCTATACAAATTTTGAAAAAAAAATGCTGTTGACCCTAAAATAATGCTCACATCCTTAAAATGTATTTTTCACATGTTACAGGGCCCTCCTGGTCCATCTGGTGAGGCTGGCCCACCAGGTCCTCCTGGAAAAAGAGTAAGTTTTTCAATTATTTATTTGAAACATCCACTCATTATCTGCCACCTGTGTAAGTTTATAGAATATTTCTAAGTTATTGGCAGCATGTTATAAGAATTTCTGAAAAGATCCTAAAGTCCTAGAGAATAGTGTATTTTAATTCTTAAAAGTGTCAAAATTCTTATTAAAACAGAATACAAGATTTAACCAATTCACTATCACAATGAGAATGTATAAAAGAATCTCTATTCATTGAGTTTCCTACTTCCCTATAACTAGGTCTCCCTCTATGCAAATGTAGGTAGACTTAGAATGACTCCTGAGGTACCCTGAACATCAACTCATGGCATCTTACAGAAGGATGAGAGATTAAAAGCCCAGAGTAAGCTTATAACATTCAAAAAGCTTGAATGCATTTCCAAGGAATGAGCTCAGGAATCACTATAGAGTGTAAGATTGCTTTACGTCATTAGACTTTTCTGACTTAGAAACAGTGGCAGGATTTCAATAGTGGACTGGAGCAAAATATAAATAAAGGAGGCCTTGTTTAGAATACTGACTGAAGTAGATCTTAGGAGTTTTACTTTACTCTCCCTCCTTTTCTTACTGTTGAACTCTTTTCATAATGAAACAATCTCTGCTGCTGTTTCTTGCAGCACTTATATGAATTTACAATGTTCTCTATGCTTCCTTTAGTCTGTTTTACAACTTATCCATAAACAAAATCCATGGTAAACCTCAAAATGTGTTTCTTAGGGCTATTATCCCTTTAGTATTCAAGAGGAAAAAAAATGTTGGAGTCATTGTTATTTTACAGTGGTAGTTTTATTTAAGGGAGATTTTTCATATTGAACATAGGGTATGAAAGAGTTTAAGTTTTGTCTCTCAACAATATAAATTTGAGTCAATATTTGCAAGCAAACATTTCTCCCGATCGTAAATGAATTTTGTTAATAGTAAATATTTTCTCTGAATTCAATTTTCCCTACATTGATTAAGTACCTTTTTACTTTACACCTTACTAAATATTTTCTGCTGTCTATAGTCCCAAAGCATAAGCTTATTAGGAACAAAAAAAAAGATGTCTGTCCTAAAACAGCCATTAAGCAGTTATTCTTAGAAAATAATTACAAAGTACAACATAATTTCTCTTTTACTGAGATCTGTTGCCTCTTATTGCCTGCAGTCTGAATGCCATTAATCTATTCTGTTATTCCTGACCTTTTGGAAGATGAGTCATATTTTCTTACTTGCTGCTATGTACAGGAATCCACTTCATGTCAAATGTCTTTGAGAATGTGTTGGAGTCCCTCCTGAAAAAGAAAAATATGTAGGAATCATTTTTCAGAAATTCCTCCCAAGTCAAATCATGAGACTCTATATAATGCACTGGTTAACAGGGCAATGAAGCTCAGACTGACTGGCTTTCAGCCTAACTCTACCACTTACTACCTGTTACCTTGGACAAGACGCTTGCTCTTTCTGTTTCTCGGAGCAGTCTACCTTACCTTCTCGGGCTGTGCTGAAAATATAATACGAAATAATAAAAGCGATACCAGAATAATGAATAGTCACATAATAACTGTGAATATGTTAGTTCGTTAGTTGAGAAGAAGTTATTAAAATTTATGAGCACAAGGATCATCATCACATGGATTTAAATTGTTATTTTCAATACAGATGAAATTAAACCTTCCTTCAAAGTATGGTGACTGCTAGAGGATAGGCTATTTCAAAATCAGCTTGCAGAAATAACTTTAAAGATTTGAATATTTGTATATATATTGGCAGCTCTGAATCTCTTTCCGTTACTCTAGGTATATTCTCGCAAATTTTTATCTGGTTTAGTTTCAATTAAAAAACATATTTCAACATATTCCTCATTTTCAGTATTTGATATATTCAGCTAATCACTATTTGATATTTGAAATGAATTTTCTTAAGGTGCTGAAAGAATTTTGGAAAGGGAATGAATTTGTTTAATAATAATGGATAATTTGTACAGACCTCTAGTAAGGGTCTCCACACAATTCTATGATGGAGAAAATGTCATAAAATGATGGGCACAAATAAAGATTTAGCTTATACCTCTGTTCTAAATCCTGAGGCAGTATCATGTACTGGAAAGCCCACATATTTGCCTTCTCGTTCATTGACATTTGAGTTTGAATTCTGCATCTGCTATTTAAATCCAGTGTAACTTAAGAAAATCAATTAATTCCTATACCTTTTTTTATGAAGAGAATGATTATAAAATGAAACTAATGTATTTTCAGATATTAGGTACTTGGAAATATTTAATATTATGAGCATGCAAGAAATATTAGCCATTTGCTCTTGCTTTAAGATCTTGAAGTGTGACAGATGTTTTTTTTTATTTTTTCAGTCTGAAATTTAATATTAAGTGGTAGTGGTAAACTGAAAGCAATTGGTAAATTTCTACTAAATATCTAAATATAAAATAAAACAAGAGAATAGAAGAATCATATTGGTTCCTTTTCTGTCAGTATTTCTAACCAGATAATATGATCAACTGTCCTGATTAAAAAGAACAAGAGATCTTGATAAAATAAAGACAAAAATAGATTAATAAATCAATAGAAATATCAGCAAAAGATTTGACAAAACTGACCCGCAAATATGTGAAAATATATTTGTAGAAATCTGGACATATATGTAAAAAACACATGAGATACTATCTCTCACAATTGACCAAAATTTAGAAAACTGACATAGCAAGTGTTGAAGAGGATGTGGTCAAGAAACAATGGGGATTTTGGTACAACCACTTGGGGAAATATCTCTGTATTAACTAGTAATATATAACATGAACTTTCCCTATCATCTGGTATTTCCATCCCTAGGTATATATTCCAGGTGATTTTTGTCCATGTGCACCAGGAGACACATAAGAATGTTCATATCATCCTTATTCATAATAGCAAAAAAAAAAAAGGTAGAAATTCCAAATGTTCCTTAACAATAGCAAAGGCAAATGAATTAAAACATATTCATAAAATAAAGTACTTTATAGCAATATACAAAATCAGAAAACTAATGTTAAACAGAAATTATATAGTGTTCAGCTGGATAATATATATCTTGTTAATGATACAAAACAAGATAAAAATATATTCTTCAGCATTCATACACAATTGGTAAACCTGATACAGTCAGATAAAGCACCGATTAACAAAAATTTAGGATGTCGGTTTTTTCCTCTGGGAGAAGGAAGGTCACAATAGTTGGAAGCAGCACTTAGGAAAATTCAGTTACTGAACATGTTCTTTTACTGAAGATACATGGTGAATAAATGATTCTCATTTACTAGTATTCTTTGCACTGTATTATGCAGTATATTTATATATTCATAGACTAAGATATAAAAATACCTAAGTATTTTTGGAAAGTACTGTGGTCAAATTTTCACATTTTGATTTTTGATGAAATATTTAAAAGTAAACAATCTCATAAAATTTGGGCATGCTCTATCTTAATACTTAAAATAACAAACATATTGAATTATTTGTAATCCATCCTAGTCAGTTTGTAAACAAAATTAGGCGACTTTGAATCCATGAATTATTAATGGCAGGAGAATTGTTATGTCTGCGTTGCTAACAAAGCTATTCACATCCATTTTAATATAGCCCAGGGAATCTATTTTCTTCATCAGAGTGCACATATTTATAATGGTATGAAAGATTACTCTCGTGTGAACAATGTTATTACAAAAACTATAATTTGTTCTTATTTAGCACTAGCAATTGATGTTAACATTACATTGTTGTAAATTGCAACCAAATTAGTTCAATTTAGTCAAGAGCTATAACTTAAGCAAATGAGTGGTTTAGTTGGAAAAAAAAAGAAAACACAAATTCATTATTTAGGTTTTTCACAACCTATAAACTGACCCACTCCATAAGTAGCATCAAGACAAAGAAACCCAGAATACTGTTGCATTGTAATCACACAGAACTGGTTTCAAATCTGTCTTTCACTATTTACAAGTGTGGCCTGGGATACATTAATTTCTTTGAACCTCAGTTTTCTTATTTATAAAATGGGAATGATAACTAAGTTTCATAGCTGGAATGGGGACTGCATTAATTAATAATGTGTATATTTCAACAGCAAGCACAATGGCTGGATTTTATCAGGATCTGAAACAGTGCTTGCTATTACTAGGGTCTTGAATAAAGGTTTCAAATGGCAGAATTATTTATGGATGCAATAATTATTAAATAAAACTTACAGAAAAAGGGTGGGCCACAGTGGCTCAGCAGGCAAGAATGCTTGCCTGCCATGCCAGAGGACCCAGGTTCGATTCTCAGTGCCTGCCCATATAAAAAAAAAAAAAAAAAAAAACTTACAGAAAAAGAAAACAATGCTAAGATATTTTTTTCCAATATACCAGTTGTATAAATGAGGGAAAAATTGTTAGCAGTAAACTCATAACACCTGCATAATAAAATTAATTTTATTTGTTGTTGAATTTTGCTTTGTCATTGTAGTTTTACCATGATAATTAGTGTGCTAGCTGGATGATACATAAAAGAACAGTCTGTAAGAGCTATATTAACTGCATTTTCAGGTTATAGTGTAGTTGCGTTGAACTTAATACTCCTTTGTATTATTTATTCCATAATGTAAATTCATGTAACATATATGCTAAAGAAGTTTCCTATGCAAACTATTTCCAAATGAGGGAACGTTTAAACTCATAATAACTGCATGTATTTTTAATAAAACGGGTTTCCCAAACAACAGGGTTTTATAACCTCTTTGAGAAATAATGTGATTTAAATAATGTGAGTTAATTGACAAGGAACTGCTTTTGAACTTTAAAAATATTGTACATATGTGAGGTAACTCCGTTTATACACTGGGTGAACAAAAGATACCTGAACCTATAGGGATGCAGTATACAATTCTGTGAAATGAAACCGATGGATAGAATTCCGTCTCCGCGTGGTTTAGGCAGGAAGCAGCAATGTCTTTGTGTCGCAGGCTATTTAATATTATCTTTGTGGAAGCAGCAAGAACATATGCCTAAATTGTGATATATTTGGTTGATCTTTGGCTTTTGATTTGATTGAATCCAGAATTGTTTTAATATCTATTTCCCTTTCATCTGTGTATAACTTATAGTCTTCAGTGAGCTTTTGTATTTGCAGTAAACGTTTCCCCTCTGTTTAGTTTCCCCGCATTAGAGGCAACAGAAAAGTGGAGCAGTAACAATTTTGCTGTAGCATCTCTTAGCAGAAATAGCAGTGACCACAAATGTGTTGAAAACTATTTTTTTTTTCCCATGAGTGACTTTTACAAATGAATAATAAAACCTGGCTAATAGAGTATTGATCAAAATGTTGGTAGGGGTAGCGATACTGAGAAACAATATTCTGTTATTGAACAAGTAGGAAAATGAAGTTGTCATTTGTAGTGAATGTGCATTTTGTCATGTACTTGTAATACTTCTGAATAAATATATATTTCCTGAAGGCAATCGAAGATTGTACATCTTGGGTCAATAAGCCATAGAATTTTAATACTAAAGTTATCATCACAGCTGTTTAAAACCAAATATGAATTCCATGCCCTTTTATTGAGAAAAAATTCTGGAGTGACTAAAATAATTTGAATGTTATAACTTGAAAATGCACATACTAAAATGGAATTTTAAAGAGTATAGCACGTGCTTCCAAAGAAAATTCACAATAAAATATTAAAAGGCAAACTAATATTATTAATACATTACAAGGGTAGATGTAGATTTAACTTTATATATACCATACATATACTATATATAATATAGTCTATAGATATACCATATATATGCAAGCATATTATTTTTTATACATGCACATAAATATATTATAGAAATATATGTATTCCATTAATTCAAATTTCAGAGACATTTGCTTCTACTAAGACCCTTGAGAAAATTCCTCTTATGTAAATACATATACAGAAAATACATTGTAATAATACAGATTATAAATAAATTTGATAGCATGCTAGCATCCAACAAGATTGTAACTAGTGTTTCTCTATGAAAATTAAGATCTGGATTTAAATTGGAACTATTACAGATTATATATCCCTTTTGGAAATTTATGGTTTAAGAACATTAAAGATTCTAAAATACCCTGAATTAAATTTGTTTAATTTTATTTTTTTAATTTTCTAAATGTTAATGTTCTTTCATATAATCTTTAATCAAGGCTGTTCTTATTTTTTTAATGTGCAAAATTTGAATAGTTGCTCATTTAATATGTTTTAAAATGTTTACCCAAATATCTATTAATGTACTAAATTTGTCACAGTTTATTTACCTCATATTATTAAAACATCCAGGACCCCATCTCCCTGAGCTTCACACCTTTCTCTTCCTTCTCAACTACAATTTGCCTCTTTCCTCCTCAACTCTGAACCCACTGCATAATCATACACCTCAATACACAACACACACGTGTACAGAGTCGTGATTACCTGCAGGCAGACTGAGCTATGAGAAGTGCCCTGAGTTGTCATGTCCTATTCATCTTTATGCACACATGTGATGGTCAGAAGGCAGAGTGCTGAGAGGAAACATCCCTTCCACATCTACCCCCACCATAAATTCCAATGAAAGATTAAGTTCTTTGGAAACCCTTTCCCACTGCCAGCCAAGCTGGCATGTACGTGCCCCTCATTTTGGTATATTTTACAATATACTACACTAGTTAATTTTTATTTATGTCTTTTCAACTAAACTACATGAACTGCTTAAAGCATCAATTTTATTTTTTCGTTTGTATTTCCCATGCGTGACACACTTCTAGCACCCAGAGAATATTTAAAAATAAATGTCTGCAAAATGTACAGCAGGATGGCTAAATTATGCAAGGCTATTTTAAAGTGTGACTAGGGGAGAGAGGATTATACTGGATATTGTATATAAGGTGTATTTCTCATGGAGAGGAAAATCTTTAAACCAGTGATTACTGGTGGAGAGTTAACTGGGGCCTTTTTTGTGTGATATTGTAATATGGTGTGTCCCAATCAGAACATTAATTACCTTGCATTAGTGTAGCATGTAGCTCACTAGATTAAATTTTCATAGTATTTATGTGAGAGGATCTCTGTATTGAAGCATAAATTTCAAAATTTCTTCCTTTTAAAATTCTGACTCATAAGCTATTTTGGTTTGTTGCTTAAAATATTAAATTTCCCCCCGCTTATGCAAACATATGAGAAATAAATGGTTGACAGAAATCTGTCCATAGGTGTTTTGAGGTTTGTTTATAGGAAATTCTTACGTTCTTAGAAAAAGTGCTTTGGGCCACGGTGGCTGAGCAGGCAGGAATGCTTGCCTGCGATGCCAGACGACCTGGGTTCGATTCCCGGTGCCTGCCCATGAAAAAAAAAAAAAGAAAAAGTGCTTTTTTTCTTTCACACTAGTTTTTCTTAAAAAAGAAAATTCTGTCATTTGAAAAATTATGAGAAATAAATTTTAAAGGAGAAAATAAGAGATGAAGTACTATCAAAGCCATTTAATAAGGATTCCCACCATAATGGATATTAGGCATTATCCATAGGGGGAAGAAAACCTTTGAAGCAGAGAAACATTTTATTTTAGTCATAATTTTGTGGCTCTGCTGTGGTTTATTTGTGAAAATTCTCTAGCCTTTTCAAACTCAGATTTTTTTAATCTCCCTCAGAGTAAGGGCAATTTTTTTCTTATGTTTTTAGACTGTTTTATTAAAAAATGGGTGCTCGTGAATCTTCTATACTATAAAGGTCAAGGGTCTAAATGTAATATTTTGAGGTTAAGACTCCACAACTCTATGTCACTAGTTTAATAGAATAATGAAAAGCCCATTATTAAGTTGACTTTCATAATTTATATTTCAAAAATAATAACCATTATATCTTCTTAGAATATATAATCTAATTTGCATAATTTAGTATTTTAAGCAGCAAACCAAAATAGCTTATGAGTCAGAATTTTAAAAGGAAGAAAATTTTGAAATTTATGCTTCAATACAGAGATCCTCTCGCATAAATACTATGAAATTAAAAAGACATACATTGAGGTTTCAAGACGTGTCTTGAGTTTGATACACCATGAATGTCTAATAATAGATGAGTTTACAGTGATGATACTGAGAAAATAATTACTAGTGTTGTCTTCATTGATTCACTCAGATTTAAAGTGATTCATGGACGCCTTAAATTTTTTGAGTGTGCCTGATATGCATTTTAAATGTAGATTTAAAAGCCCATGTAGAGCCATGCGACGGTGGCTCAGTGCAGAGTTCTCGTCTGCCATGCCAGAGACCCGGGTTCGTTTTCCGGTGCCTGCCCATGCAAAAAAAAAAAAAAAATGCCATATAAAAGACTGGCTTGTGAATATGAGAAATTCACTCTACTGCTTCACCTACTGTATTCTCATACTTCAGCAATACCTGACAACCCTCCTCAATTACCAAACCTAAATCTCAGTTAATGACTTTCTATACAATTCATTATGAAAATAGAAGTAAACAAATGGAAATACAGAGAGTCAGGAGGGAAAAATAAGCAGTTTTTTACAGATCAACAAGTTTATTTTTTAGTCTCTTGGTACTTACATCTGGACATGTGACAAATATACTTAGAACCAAATTGAAAGTTAGTCCTTATTAACTAAATATAAAATTCAGTTAGTTGAGGGAAGATGAAATGTTTAATGATTAAATTATAAATTCTGTATATCTGAGAGTAAATTAACCAGGATAAATGTGGTTTTATTCTGCCAGCCGAAAGTACCTTTATTGTCATAGGCTATCAAGAGACCTTCTTACTTTGATTTTAGAGATTTGTTTCCTTTATAATGCCGTAATTGAGAAAATAAAGGATTCAATGGTATTAAAAGTAACAAAATTTATATATAGTAGGGATTATAATATCTTATTTATAGCCTGAAAAATTGTTATGCTTTCTTTAAGATACCTTGAATATCATGTATTATATGAGATAAAACATTCTTTTCTACATAATGTTGTTACCAGGGTAGAATTGTCAAGTTTTATATTTCACATGTGACTCTGTAAATGTTAGAAAGAAACGTGAATATCATATTTCAAATCTCATTATAGAATGCAAGATCATGTTAAAATGATATAAACATCATATATGACATAGTGTCTAAAAATGTATTTAAAGGCCTATTTTGTTTGATCTAATTCAGGTTGCTGACATGGTGAAAACTATGTATAAAATATTTTAATGTAGAACAATAATAGCTAGTGATTTTAGAATGATAATGAAATAGCTAATACTTAAATAGTATTTTCTATTTTCTATGTCCCTGACACTATTCTAAGCACTTTACATTTTTCAACTCATTGAATTCCTATAACAACTTTGGATGAAAGCTACTGTTACTATCCCCATTTTATAGAGAGGTAAACTGAGGCACTGATAGAATGTGTAATTTGCCCAAAATCACATCTTATTAGTGTCAGAGTCAGGATTTGAACTCAGGGCAGTCTTATTCCAGGTTCTATACTATTAAGCACGTATCCCATACCTTTATTTCATGTTGATATACTGAAAAGTTCACAGAATATTTTAAATGCATTGTACCATTTAAATTTAACAATTCTATAGCAAGGAAATCCTTATTGATAACACTATGAATGAAAGAAATGAAGTTCAAGTATATTTAAGTAATGTGTTCAGGGTCACACAGCTAATAAGAAAAAAAAGAACTGAAGACTAAGAACTAGGTAAACCAATACCATATAAAGAGGCAAGACTATACATGTAAAAGGGATAGCATTATGGTTATTATTTAACCATATATACTTAGCATTTCTCTATATCATTTCATGCAGTTGTACAAAAGTCACACAAGAGGCAGAATATCTATGCTCTTTGATGATATCTTAATTAGGAATATTTTCCTATGTTTTTGCTCTAATACTAGGTTTAAAAAGTGATACCCTTTTATGCCACTAAATTGTATAAATTACGTAGTTGCCGAAAAATGAAAAGGCCCTATCTGTTGACTGATAAGATTTTAGATATCTTGTTTCCAAGCTTTGAACATGACCCTGTAAGAATGCATGAACATACAATGTTCTAAGATTAAGAAAGGGCTCACTATGACAACAAATATAAGGGTGGAGGTGAAACCTCGTACATTCAATTGATTACTAAGAACACAACATAATAAATGAATCTTAGTATTTAACATTACACGTGAATATTTCAAGTCATCAGCATTACAATAAAAGCTCTCTCTCTCGTAATCTACATTTTTTCTTTTAATGTCACCATACGTCAGTGTAACGTGATTGTCTGTTAGGCTCAATCTGTGCTGCATTTATTTTTACTATTCTAACAGGCAGTTTGTGTACCAAAACAATTTTTATTTTTCTCATCCTGTTTGAAACCAGCTAGCTCTATCAAGCCACAATTTATTAGAATCTGTTAAACAGTTAATTTGGGATGTTTTTAAATAAGTCCTCAGTGACATTACTTTAAATGCAATACATATTTTTAATGCAGTATTTTATCTTTACAGGGCCCTCCTGGAGCTGCAGGTTCAGAGGGAAGACAAGGTGAAAAAGGTGCTAAGGTAAAAGATATTCTGGAGATCATTATATTTTGGAAAGCTTGTAGAAACATTGAGCATTTATTACAGTATTTTAAATAAAATGATAAAAATATACTTCCTCACTATTCATGTATTCATGTATATACATACATGCATATATATATATATATATATATACTTTTTTTTTTTTTTTTTTTTTTTTTTTTTTCAGGGAGAAGCAGGTGCAGAGGGGCCTCCCGGAAAAACCGGCCCAGTAGGCCCTCAGGGACCTGCCGGAAAGCCTGGTCCAGAAGGTCTTCGGGGAATTCCTGGTCCCGTGGTGAGCATCTGGGCCAAGAGATGCCATTTTGAAAATTACATTTTATTTCTTAAAAAACCGTGGATGAAAAGTTTTATGTTATTATTATATTTCATAAATTATAATTATGGAAGTTTTTAATGGGAATTTGGAATAATCATGCAATAACTAATGTCAGAGGCCCTCAAAAGTACTTAAGTATGTTATTTATTTAATAAGTTGATGGTCAAGTTCTAAATTATAAAGGCAGAAGAGGAAACCAGACCTTAAGATCTCAATGAGGTAAAATGTGTAATACCTAAAATGCCTACCTCTGGACACATGCACATACAGTATAAAAACCCTAAAATATTTATAGTAATTGTAGGTGTTCCTCATGTGGTGAAACTCGTATAAGATATTTTCTTCCTTCCTTTTGGTACTTTTCAAAACAGACAGAAAATCTGCATTAGTCTGTTAATTTTTTTAAAAATCTAAATTTTTTTTCACTTAGGGAGAGCAAGGCCTCCCTGGAGCAGCAGGCCAGGATGGACCGCCTGGTCCCATGGTGAGTAGCATCTTTTCCATTGTTTAACAAAAAGAGAATTCCAGAAGTGAAACTGTTTCTAAGCTAGAATTCCTGAAACTTTAGCTTAGAAATTAGTTTATACTTTGGGCAGTCTTCAAGGGATATTCAGACTTAATAAGAAAAAAATAATCCTACCTAGATTATTTGTAAAATATGCCACTTGATCAGAAGCTCTTTTATTTCTTATGTCCTTTGATGAAAAAAATATTTCCACTCAGAATAAAATGCTATGAAGACCCCAGCCAGTTGTTTTGCTAGCATGGACAGTGCCCCAAAATGCATGCAATTATAGTAAGCCTCCAGGCACTTTATTTAAAAGAACTGGCACAGATCTACAGTGATTCCTTAACCAAATAAATTGTTCTATTCATAAGTCATACAGGCTGAAAGATTAAACACTAAATCCCATTAGTGGAGAAAGGTAAGATGATTACAACATTGAAACTTAGTCACTATTATAAACTATGTGCAAACAGCATGCTTGAAAAACATAATAAAGCATTTTAGTTGACCAGCATACTTTTCAGAGATAGAGGTTATTGTAGGATCCAAGGTTGTCCTTGTTACAAAAATTGAGCAGAAAGAATAAAACTTCCTGTCTTTTAAAATCATTGCTTATCAAATGACATGTTTGCTTTATAAATCGAATCTATTTATTGATAGAAATGGAACTTCATTGTCCAAAACTAGTACGTATAAAGAAATTAGACAAAAGAGCAGGGGTGCTATATATATATAGCACTGTGCAAGTACAGGCATGATGACTTGAACAGTCAAATTTCTCCATATAGTATTTTGAACTTTATACAAATTATCCCTTCCCATGAATATGTTAATTACCTCAAAGATGTATAAAGAAATTTACCGAAACTGGTATTCATGTTATTAATAGTTCAGGAGGAAATCTGACCATTCCTTTTAGTCAAAATGTCAAAATAGTTTCTTCTAATATACCTCCTAAATATTTCATATATGTTAAAGAGATCATTCTTAAAATCTCACTCAAGAAGTTATTTTAATATTTGGATAAAATGATCAAATTTTGAGTAATCTCAAGCAAGAGATCACCAAATCTGCCTATTACCCCAAGTGGACAGGGGCCAACATCTGCTTTATATCTGGCCCTATGTTAAGGGAGCATTCTCCTTAAATATGATAAACTCCTATCTGCATTGGAGATAGAAGATGACAGAAAAATCTCACCTTAAAATTTGCCAGAGATTTTTTTCCTTATTTCGGATTTTCAAATAAGTATTCTGATCTTTCTCCAGATGAAATCAAAAGCAGCATGCTAGAGATTTCCTTCAACTAATAATAAAAGTAAAACCATCAGACATATCACCAGATCCCAGCTTACGGAAGTTTGTATTTCTGATTCTTAGATAAGTGTGAGTTTACAGTGAGAGTGCTGAACAAATAAGGCTGATAACTGAGCTGCTAGGTAGCCTGGGTCGCCTTCTATTCTCTGGACAGAATATTTCATTGGGGATCACTAATGGCATGAATAGAGTGTTGCTTTTCATAGCTCCAATTAGTCTTTGCTGTGATATATAATCTTGATGAAAATGCTACTTAGTCTGCAGGAGGTGAGGGTTAGAGAAGGTCACTTCACAGAGAAGCTAGTGATGTCACTTCTGCATATAAGTCATCTCCAGAATGTCTTTTATAACAGTTTAATGAGCTTTTCAACTCAGCTATAAAACTTTTATTTTAGCAGGCAAGTTTACCTAGTAGGAAGCAGATACCATGGTTTCTAATTAAGGTCATCCACTCTAGGACCAAACTTTTTGGTTCAAAAACAAACCCTACCAGTTATTGATTGGTTAATTTTGGAAGAGTTACCTAATTTCTTCAGCTTCAAGTTCCTCAACCATAAAATGGAAATACTAATAGCATCTAATTCATAAGGTGTTGTAAACATTGAGTGATTTAATTGTAGATATTAATATCTTCTAGGCTATGGACTTCTTATGTTACTTGAATGATTTAATATTTATAATGCTTTTAGACCATTGCTTTAGACCTCATTTACGCATACATACCATCAATAAACCTGTTTGTAAATCAGTGGCTGTTAAAGTGAATGGAAAATTGGACAATCACGATTACTTTACTTAAAGGACTTAGAATATAACATGATAAGTACTGTGATAGAATGAAACAGACTATTCTAGGTTTGCTCAAAGGAAGACTGTTTAAATGTTGTCTCCTTTGGGGAGATTTCCCTGATTAGAAATGTGATAAGACTATTAAGGAATTGAAAGAGAGGCTTAGGTGAGGATAAAAAGTAGGAAGTGAAACTGCTTAACAGAAATTTGAAAACACATTAGAATTTGCATAAATCTCTGAAATTAATCCCTATGAATTTCATCTGAATAATATTTTGCCCATAATGTGTTTTCCCTCATTATATTATAAATGTATTTATACCCACATCCAAGTCTACCCAGGCAATAGCTTGTTTATCACTGGATAGAGGCCTGTAACTTTCTGCTTTAGTGTTCCACAGTTCAGTCAAAGCCACTAAGACATTCCCTTTCCCCCCAACTTTTAAATACAACTTAGCTGTTCAATAAATACAACTTATCCTGCCCTCATCCTTCTAGCTTGGCAGCTACCTAATTAGACGATTGAACTCTAACAGAGCACCCATTTACCCACAAAGGTAAGAGTTTAACAATTTGATAGGAACCTTCTGGAGAGGCAATTCTTGGGTAAAGTGAAACAGACAGATCTTTTAAAATTCTTGAGATTATCTCTGCTTGGTGTCTGCCTAGAGTTTAGATATAATACAGTAGTTTTACTTTTAAATGTTGACTATTTCCCATGCTAAAAGTTAGTTTAAACTTTTGTATATGCATTCTTTCAAATACATATGTATAGTAGATATATATAATGTGTGTATATATATATATTTATATACATATACTCAGAATCACCATATGGAACTGAGCATAGATAAATAGTGCATGTGGGAGCTGAAGGATATCTGAGGACGATGATAAAACTACATAAAGAATTCAATTAGAGTTTTTTTTTTTTTTCTTTTAGTTAAACTGCTGGTAGATGGTCAACACATATTAATGGAATAAAATGGAATGTTTTAAAGTATTACAGAATGAGAATGGTGGCTAAGTTCTGCCCTCTGCTGCAAATTCAAAATTAATATGACTTAATACTTTAAAACATGTGTTATTTGATTTTTGAGAGCAAAATTAGTCTGTTTCTTTTTGAAAACTTTTTTTGTTTTTGATCCATATTATTTTAAGAACCTATTGTTCCAGTATAATTGAAAAATTATGCAGTATTTACCTTTGATAAGTTTACTTTAGTCTTACCATGCATCCCTTCTTTTTTACACTAATAAATAAAATATCTGGTAGCATTAGTTTTCAAACCATGAAAACTTGAATAAAAAGTAAGGTTTAATTTCAATTTTCTTTTCTTTTTGAATGCTGCATTTAAATTCTGTCTAACCAGAATTTAGATGAGTAAATTACACAATGATTAAACAAGTTTAAACAAAAACACATTTACTCTTCACAAAATTAAACATTATTTCACAATTTTACATTCTAAATAAAGTGCAGGTCTTCAGTTGCTTTTTTTTTTTTTTTTCCTGGTCAGGCACTGGGAAACAAATCTTCAGTCATTTTTAAAATTCAGTGCACTAAAGTTTTGAGATGAATATCAAAGGAAATATTCTATAAAGCGTAATGCTGCAAGGGAAAAGTTTGATTGTGTATTCAAGACACTTAAGAATGTATCATCCCTGTTTTCCTTTTCACTTTATTACTTATGAATTGTGTATTTCCCTAGGATTTTTCAGTTTACAATATCCTAAAGAGGAAACAGTAAAGATGTATATCTGGAATAACATTTTTTATTTGCAGAGTTGATACTTTTGATCTGTCCCCAGTTCAGAGAGTTATTTCTAACAACTCTTAATATTATAACTTTACCAATTTCTCTTTCCAGCTTAAGAAAATGATAAGAAACTGATTCTTCTTGGCAAATTCTTCCTTTAAAAATCCATAATTTCATGAGCTTATTAGTTTAGAGGAATTAGTTCTCATTTCCTCTTACTCCTTACTGAGTTATACTAATAGAGACAATTTTAAAATGCATTACAAGCTCAATTAATATCTAGTATATTTCATATTAAGCCTGGGCAACTAGAATTCACAGTCTTTCTTCTTGTGTGTACTATTAAAATGAAATAAGAAAGTTGATAGATATTCCTCTGCAATACTTCTAAAACTATTGACAATAATGATTAACATTTGTATGATGCTTCATTGCTTAGGCAGTATTTTTGCATGTATGGTTATGAGTGGTAGACTTCTTTCTACCTGAAGAGTCTGAGTGAAATAGTGATTGAAATATTGATGCACTGCCAGCAACATCCCTATCAGTTCTCCCACTTACAACAAAAATTCTTAACAGTGTTATCACATGCCTAGGAGAGACATCGAATATAAAATGACAAGTGAAAAAAGAAAACAGACCATCCTCTTTAAATATTTTCATTTTTTAAAATCTAGAGACTGAAAAAAAATTTTTTTTAAATCTAGAGACTGTTATTTAGTTTTAACATAGATATTTCCATTTTAACCAATATTCTTAAATGGTTTCTGATTCTGGTATAAGATATGGTCCTTTAATTAAATTGTGATTTTATTAGAACTATTCTTCCATGCTTTTTTCAATGCTGGTAGTAACACGTCCCCAATAAATTCTTTGATTATTTCCATCCTTTTTTGTTACACTTTCCACCTAATATTTACTGTTGAGAAACATTTTCCAAATTCACCAGGCATTCTGATGAGACAGAAAAAAATATAAATTCAAAATGTATTTCCTTAATTGCAAATTTATAATAACTAAATAATAGGACTAAATAAGTAATGTTTTATTTTAACACAAATGAGATTCTCTTTGCTGTTCTGATTTATGCATTGATTTGGGACCCTATGCCACAGAGCAGTATTTATAAAATTTTAGTGAACATCAGAATTATGAAACAGATTACTGGTCCCCAACCCCAGAGCTTCTGTTTCAGTTGATCTGGGTGAGGCCTGAGAATCTGCCTTTCTACAGATTTATAGGTGATGCTGACGCTGCTGGTCTGGGGACACACCTTGAGAACCACTCCCATAGGGTATTCGCCAAATAGATGAAAGTCCGATGTTAAAATCCATCTTTAGGATAAATATGAAAGTGAATCTGACAATTTCCTTTTAGTCTCCTTTTTGCCTGTGATAGGTTTAATAAAGTGCATGACTATTTATTATATATAAAAAAAGAATCTTGACTGGGTTGGCATAAATTTTGGCCTAAGGGGTGATTATTTCCTCCTTATTTGAATGATTTTATTAGGCACATTCATATTTAAATAAATGCATACTTCCTATTAAAACATTTTTGAGCCCTTGCTAATGGAATGATATTGGGAAACTGCCTGCCTTTACTTTATATCGATATTTACAGACTTCCAAATTTATAGACATCAAATTAATTCATGGATTAAAAGAAATGCAAATTTATCTAATAATAGACCAAGATTTTAAAGAGTAGCCTTTAGAAACCAAGGAATAGAACAGACTCATCCACTCCATCTCACAATAGCACTCTGAGAAAGGTTTTAAGATCCCTAGATGACAATTAAGAAGACAAGATCTCTTTGGAAATCATATTTACATTACTAACAAATGAAAGAGCCTGGCTTCTATCCCAGGTCTATTCTTTTCGGAACCCGTACTATATATACACAGTGTACGGCTTGGGTTAGATCCATGGATCTTAAAATTTTAATTCACAAAAAATTACAGACCTGCATCTAATATGCTCTTTTACACTGAAGACCCAAAGTGTCTCTAGGAAGGAGAAAAAAATTACTCTTGTAGAACATAAAATAGTGAAGACTCATGAAGTTACTTGATAAAAGTTAAAATAATTTGCTTTCAAGTGTTGTGTTAAAAAATATTGTTGGATTTATACTGCAAATATGGTAACTCACAGAGAAGCTATACAAATATTTTGCCTTTATTGCTTAGTGCATTACTTGTTGTGGGCAGTAGTGATTACATTTTGTAGTGTTTTCATTGCCTTAATTTCATGAGCCACACATTTAAAAATCATCTTTTAATGCCAATACACTGTACTTCTTCTGACAGCATTTGTTGAATACATAGTTTTATTTGTCATCATTTCAGGACAGGACCTTAGTTTGAATTGCCTTCAAAGTTGGAGCACTAATTTGTACATGAAAAGGTGTATTAAAAAGCCATCAGCATAAATATTAACATGGTGGAGGGACAGAGGTAGGATTAGTTCCTAAAGTTGTATCACATTTTTTCATTAAAAAATTAACATAAAAGGATAGATTCCTTAGCCTTAGATTATAAAAACAGCTAAGTTATTAAAGTAGAGGTTTTGTTTACATGAAGAAAATAAGTTGGTGTATCACCAAATGTGTAGATCATTTAGATAAGAAATCCAGTTCAGGCATTACAGCCAAAAATACCTTCTTGGGATATTTTAATTAAGGAAAGTCTAAATAGTCCCAGCTATTACAAGATTTTCAAAGAACTATCAATTTTTGTGTAAAAGTCCAAAGAGCAATCAGGAAGGAACTCCATATAAGATTAATTAATCTAATAAAAGCCACATTTTAATGTGCTTAATTTTGTAATGTGATGAGAGAGCCTTGGGACCAAGTCATGAGACGGGTTCAAATCTTTGTATTTTCCGTTGGCAAACTTTGTAATCTTAAAAAGTTAACACAGTTTCTGGATTTCTGTTTCTTTGTCAAGAAAAGAAATGGTGTCACAGTCGATCATTTCTAAAGCCCCATCAACACCTACTATTATGTGGGAAGCTGTAGCATGAATAGTTCCTCCCAATGCTTTTGGCTCTTTTTATCCTCCTGGAAACCAAATATATTTTCCCTTAATCATTCTGGCATCCCTGACTTTCAAGCACTCTGATGTAGTAAATTATTAAGAGGAAGAAAATCAACAAATGTCATGTGTTCTGAAATATTTACAAAATGATAATCAAAAGCCTCCCTCATATGAATTAGTAAGTTCATTTTTGGCTCTTGTATAGGGCTGTTTGGTTAAAGATTCCAGAGGTCTTAACATTGTCTTTTGTCCCCAACTCCTCTACAATTAAGTCGATATATATATATATATATATATATATATATATATAGCTCCTTCTTGTTTTCTGCATAGAATCCTTTCCCTCTCAAATCCTTTAGAGTCTAAGTCACCCACTTCCTCTGAGATGCTTCATAAAGTCTTGCTCAATTGCCTTGCAACTCTTTTGGAGTATTTCCTTAGAGTTACCTTTCTGAGTAGCACATCTTCAGCTTGGTCCACTCTATTACTCTAAGGAGTCCAATATTATAACTTCAAAGAATTTTGGACTTGATGCTAGAGACCGTGGTTTTGATCTGAGCTTTGCCACTTGGAATATGATAAGCAAGTTTCCCACAAGTTGAAAGGACACAAATAGCTTTAATCAAAATTGTCACGAATTTTGAAGATATATTTTAAAAGCAATTTTGCAGACTGTGAGGCACATCATATATTCAAAATGTTGTTTTGATTATTATGTGCATTTAGTCCATTTCTCTTTCCTGGAATCATAGGGGAAAGTGTCTATTTTAATTGAATAAGGAATAATAATTGACATCAGAACTTAGAAAAACGGTCACAGACTAGCAGAATTACAGAGCCCCAGTTTCAAATTAGTATAGATGAAGTTATATTCATATTCTGTAGCACCTAGAGATATACAAGTATATGGTTACAGATTAAACCAATACTTTAACATATGCAGTTATTTAGAATCCTGTAAAATAAATTAATGTACATCAGTAGCTATTTTTTAACTCTGTCATATTTCTGGAAGCAAACTAACACTTTGAATTGTAAGATGATTCTCAAATTCATACTTACTCTTTTGCATGTTTATTTTTCTCTTCATTTAGGGACCTCCTGGCTTACCTGGTCTCAAAGGTGACCCTGGTTCCAAGGGTGAGAAGGTAAGGAAAAAAAAAAAGAATGTGTTAAGACAGTTTTTATATTGTAGCAGCAGAAGCAAGAGTTTGCATATCAAGATTATTAACAAAAAAAAAGGAAATTTCAAAGAATACCTTAGTCATTTCTAATGATGAAATAAGCTGTCAATCCTCAGCGTCCCAGATGTATTCAAAGAGGAGGAAAAGATGCTATTGTAATAGTGAAAAATGCACCAGAATTCAATGTTATATCTTGTCAGTGTTCCTGTGTAGGAACCATATGGAGATAGCATATGTTTATGCTAAAATAACTTCAGAAAATAAGCAGATGGAAAAACAAAATGCCTATTTTTAAATCTTTAAACAAGAAAATAAACATAATCTCCTAGAATATATATGGAGTTCAACAAAATAATTAGAGGAAATAAGCCTTTCTTTCTGAATGGTATTAATACTCTTTAGATTTTTTAAGTCTCCAACTATCTATAAAGATTGCAAAGTCTCTGAAAAATAGAAATCATTTCCTGTAAAATGAGATGCTTATTAAAATATAAATATGTGGTGGTTGATTCCACCAATATTATATATGGTCTCTGAGGTTTCATTAGTTAAGGGAATTCCCATGCAGGTAACTGAAACACTGAGGCTATTTTTAGAAAAGCATTTAAGTCCATAATACCCCAAACACTTAATAAAGACCTCACCTAAGGCAATAAATGGTTCTGCTGGGGGGAAGAGGGGAGGTCTTAACCCTACCTTCCTTTAAGACAGGGCTTATTTTAAACTCTTTTATTTGGATTTTTAATTTTTATGGTTCAAGGATTTAATGTACAAATATTTCATGACTGGAATTTAATGACCTGGTTATTTTTATATATCATTAAACATTTTTCTCTTTTTTCTCCAAGGGTCATCCTGGTTTAATTGGCCTCATTGGCCCTCCAGGAGAACAAGGGGAAAAGGGTGACAGAGGGCTCCCCGGCACTCAGGGATCTCCCGGAGCGAAGGGGGATGGGGTGAGTAAACACATAAACAGTGTTTCTTCCTCATTTCCATAATACAGCGCACAGAAGCACACACATGCACATATGTCACATACGTATTCCTTTACACATGACAAAGGGAGAAATGTAGAGGGTCTTTATTCTAATATTCTTAGGTCGGGGGAGTTTTCACAGAGAAATTTCCATTTAACACTATAGAAAATTAAAAATAAGATTTAAGTTAGAAATCATAGAAGTTACAGTTCAATAATTAATTATGCAATCATTTCTTATCTCCCCATCACATGTAAATCGGTATCCTGAGGACTACTAGGGATATAAAGAAATTTAAAACAAGAAGCTTTGCAGCAAAGGGGTATAAACACAGTTCACATTGCTTTGTAAAAGTTATTTCCTAGGTTCACAATGGAAAGTTTCTGGGTTATTCTTAAGTGTTCTTGAGTTATCTTAACTTTGCAGTGTGTGTTAGTGTTATCTTATGCAAAACTTGAGGATGGTGAAGTAGAAGAGGACTCTCTAATTGGCTGATTCCTTCTCTAGGGAATTCCAGGTCCTGCTGGTCCTTTGGGCCCACCTGGTCCTCCAGGCTTACCGGTAAGTACAAGGCAGAAGAATCTTATAAGATAGAGCCAACTTACAAATTCTGCAGATTTTTTTTGTGGGGGGTGGGTGCGGGGGCATAGGCAGGCTCCGGGAATCGAACCCAGGTCTCCGGCATGGCAGGCAAGAATTCTGCCGCTGCACCATGCTGCACCGTCCAGTTCTACAGATTTTTATCCATATTTCTTTCTTGGCATTTTCTAGGGTCCTCAAGGTCCAAAGGGGAACAAAGGCTCTACTGTAAGTACCTTTCCCATTGACATTCTCATTCTTTAGTGACACCTAATCCAATTTCCTTTGTCCACAATTTATGTCTTGTTCCTTTTTTTTTCTAACAGGGACCCACTGGGCAGAAGGGTGACGGTGGCCTTCCCGGGCCTCCTGGGCCCCCGGTAAGCGCATGGTCACAAAAGTGATGTTCTCACAATTAGCATCCTAAGACTGCCAGCGAGTTCTCTGAATTTACAGAATGGGGTTAATAAAAGCTCATTCTGTCAAGAGAGTGCTGATTTTATAGGAGATGAAAAAGGTATCAATCAAAACATCAGGTCTACAAGCCAAGACTTGTATTTGCACTGTTTTCACCCTTTAAATTTGAAGATAACTTAATTATATATTGTAATAGTTTAATGTGTTCGATTTTTATATAATTTTATGTCATATTTTAATGAAACCAACTGTAGGCCGCAAAGATACATTTACCTCTGGCACTAGAAATAAAGGCGAAAGATTGACAATTTTATCCTAGTACATATAAAGGTAATTATAACAGGAATAATAATAGCCTCCATGTATTACAGGCTTCCTAGATTACACAACTACTAAGTGGTAGTATTAAAAAACAGATCTACATGAAAAGAAATTGCAGGCTCTGTTTTTGAAATGTTTCCAACTATGTGACTTAATTTGGATTAGTTCTACTCTTGCACAAGTGTAAATTCAAGTCTGTGTTGCATTTGTTTTAAGTCCATGAAGTTATAAAAATTTAAGTAATTAACATTTGAAACAAGATAATGGTACCTATTTTTAAAAGTGTGATGTTTTATAATAGAAATTATTATTAAGTATAATAGAGAGCAAAAACACCTTAAAATGTTGTTTAAATCTTCAGAGACTTCAAAATTTAGTTGCAGAGATAAAATATGTAAATGAGGGTTAATTAAAGACATAATATCTGTACAAACAAATTGGTGCTAAATTACTTGTATAGAGAAAGTGCCAGGAACCATCTATTTGTATGCTTACATCACCCCCCAGTAGTTTCCTTGTAAACTAGTTTGTATAAAGAATATACAAAGTAAAAAATAGAAACTTTGTATAAAGAATATATAAAGTAAAAAAATACATGCACAAATATTTACACACCTTATACATATATTTTGTAGCTATTATGGAAAACAACGCAAAGGCAAACCAACTTTGATTTCTAGAAACAATGGCATAACCAAAAACAACTAAAATCTGCAGAAAATTTTACTCTAGGAAACAAGTTTTCATGCATTATCTCTTTTACAGGGTCCTCCTGGTGAGGTCATTCAACCTTTGCCAATCTTATCACCCAAAAAAACAAGAAGGCATGCTGAAAACATGCAAGCAGATGGAGGTGATAATATTCTTGATTATTCTGATGGAATGGAGGAAATATTTGGTTCCCTCAATTCTCTGAAGCAAGACATTGAGCATATGAAGTTTCCAATGGGTACTCAAACCAATCCAGCCCGAACTTGCAAAGATCTGCAACTCAGCCATCCTGACTTCCCAGATGGTATGTTATTAATTAATATGACAAAGCAAATGGACTGAGCCTATAAGTTGCCAGTGTACATTGTCAGCTCATTAATTCTAAAGTGTTAATATAGTCTCTAAATAAAACTAAACCAAACAATTATTAATTCCAGCCTCAAAGACAGAAACAAAAGATCTTTACACCACACATAATTCAAGATATGCTTTGGAAAATCTTTCTCTGATTTCATTAGGTTTCATTAAATTATGAAAAGATTACTTCTGGATGGTTATAGCTAACACAAATGTATTTTGCATTGTAAATGTGCATATAATTATTATTTGCAACCTAACTCATTTTAACTTGATATGAGTAAAATTCATATGACTAAATAGCATAACTGAATCATTACAACAATCTGTTTAACTATGATTTTTGGTGAATAAAATATTTAAGAATAGCTTGGGGCAAAAGTTTACCACTCATAGATCTATAAACAGAAAATCTATGAACAGCTTAATTACCAGTAGTAATAAGGATAATTTATTGAATAATTATTTGGATGGTGTAAGTAGGATCTAAATAGCTCAGTACAGTCAGAAAAGTTTAGTGCATTTCAGAAATGGCCACCATACCTTAAAATGTCAACAATCTTCTTACCTTTATCAAGCACAGCCTGTTGAAGCTAAAGCACAGTAGTTATTAATGGTCCTACACAAATTAATATACAAAGTATTTGAATGTACAATATGTTTTTTGAAAAATTTTAGGTTTTGTTTATTTTTTTGTTTTCTTTTATTTTAATTCAGAGACTTATAAGGAGAATCTCACTTTAATTGGCATTATCTATGTAAAGGATTTAGATAATTTAGGTTGAGCCTGTGCTAGAAATGTTTGCTTTTACTCACAAATTTAAACATACTTGGTCAGTCAACAAATTTGTATTGGGTTTATATGAGTCCAGAAGAGAATACAAAAAATATGATTCTATTATGTGACTCCCAAACTTTTGGCATAGATGAGAATGGGAATAATACATAATGAAAAATCAAATGTAAAAAATGGCTGCATGTGCTGAGTTATAAAGCAACATATGATATTTGGAACATGAGCAGTCATGAAGAAAGGATTATGAGCTGTGGGAATGGATGAATATAGAAGGAATGCTCTCAAGTTGCTTATGATGCAATGATTGAGACAAACAAAAATATACTTAATCAAAAATAGTAATAGCATGTTATGACAGATCCTATGAAAGTCACTGGTTAGGTAGATAATTAGGGTATAACTCCAGTTTGGATAAGTAAAATGTTAATATCTAAGGAGGTAACATTTAAGCTTGAAGCCTTAGAGAGCTAAGTTAGCTATAGCAAAAATCAAAAGGGTATTCCAGGAAAAGATTATGAGGCATTTGCAAAGCTTTGAAGCAGATTAGGTATTGGTATTTTCAAGGAACTGAGAGAGGGATGCTATGATTGAACAATAGTGAACAAACTAGAGAATGACTTGAAATGATTTGGAAGAAAGCAAGAGGGAACTGGTTAGGAAGTTACTGGACTAATCTAGGCAAAGTATGATAAGCAAAATTAGTGATATGTCAGTAGAAATGAGAGATGGATGCATTGTAGGTATATTGATCATAGATAATATTCATAAGAGGCTTACACAATTTATTGAACAAAGATATCTACTCAGCTTTTGTATATAACAATTAATGTATTACTATGCTATTTGAAATAATACTTAATGACATAGTTAACTGAATAAAGAGAAAGTGATACCATATGATTCAAAATTATATATTCCTAAAAACCAAATAATATTTTATATTTATCAAAGATTGAGTAATTATCTGCAGTTGTCAAATCTTGGGTGACTTTTTATTTTCTTGTATCTATTTTTCCTGACTATTCCAATTTGTTCCAAATGGGAATATATTAATGTGTAATGAAAAAAAAAGTGCAAATGTTTTTGTTAATTAAAAAAAAGTAAAGTAAAGGGTGGTGGAACAGTGGCTCAGTGGCAGAGTTCTCGCCTGCCATGCCAGAGACACAGGTTCGATTCCCAGTGCCTGCTCATGTGAAAAAAAGAAAAGAAAAGAAAAGTAAACTAGAGCTAAATAATATATTTCAAGTTATCTGACAAATAGAAGCAGTACATTGACTATGCAAGCTATTCCCATTTCTATACAGTAATAGTACAAGTTAAACTAGATTGACACTGGAGTTTTGAGAGCCCCAGTTCTAAGCTAAACAGTTTAATTTTTTAAAATGTTGAAAGTTCAGAACCAGTAGATCAACATAATTCAAATTAACATTTTAAAATGAAATGACAACATTAAAAGATGGTAGCAAAGTAATTGTTACACATAGCAATCCTATCTCCCAGTAACTCCTGTTAACAAAACCATCTTGTCAATTATTTAAAGAATACATCTGTTCCTGTTACTGCCACTATCTAACATTTTTACTCAACAGCAAGTTAATGGTCACAGTTATTGATATGATAAGATTTGTTCTGAAGGAATTTGATAATGGCATTAATAGCATACTGTGCTTAAATATATAAAGTAAACTTTCTTTCATTCAAAGGGGAATACATTTATCACAAGAAGAAGTGTTTGCTATACATTAGCACCAAAGTATGGTCTTTAAGGATAAGTAGATGCTATCACCTTCATTGTTACAGATAAATAAATGAGGAATAAAATATATTGGTTATTATGCACAGATTCCTTAAGTATCAAAAAAAATCTGGATTTGAAGTCAAATGTATCTGATTCCAATGTGCATGCAATTTATTACATATGAATAAATAGAATGTTAATATTTGGGGATGCAATTTATTACACATGAATAAATAGAATGTTAATATTTGAGGAGGTGACATTTAAGCTGAAACCTAAAGAAATAGCCATGCTAAGAATAAAAAGGGTATTGTAGGCAGAGAGTATGGGACATTTGCAAAGTTTTGAGACAGATAAGATGAAATACCTCTCTTTAATTATTTAAACATATATACTGTATTATTAGGGTTCTCCAGAGAAACATAAAAGGCATTATAGATAGATAGATAGATAGATAGATAGATAGATAGATAGATAGATAGATAGATAGATAGATAGATAGATAGATAGATTGATTGATTTACCATAGCAATCTATGCAAGATATATAAGATTTATAACATTTGTGTCATACAACCATTGGCAAATCCAAATTCTGTAGGGCAGACCTCAAGCTGGAAATTTCCCAAAAAGGTGATTCTAAAATCTGGCACATCCTGATTCTGTAGGACAGGCCACAATCTGGAAACTCCCCAGAAGCTGTCTGGCTGATGTAACAGGCAAAAATTCTTCTTTCTGACTTCTTCAGTTAGGGCTTTTAAGACCTCTAATTGGTTGGATGAGGAGACGCCCCCCTCCCCATTGCCAAGGGCAGTTTCTTGTTGATTGCAGATGCAATCAGCCATAAATCCAGCCAACTGATTACAGATACAAAGCTATCTATGACATACCCTCACAGTAACAATCAGGTCAGAGCTTACTTAACCAAACAACTGGGCACTGTAACTTGGCCAAATTAACGCAAGAACTTGGTTATCACAACCTAAATGTGCCCAAAGAAGCAAAAGAGCTTCATGTAGATAAAGCTATGCATATTAATTTTCATTATTTTCTTTTTGTAATAAATTGTATATCATTTATTCAATTTTTTACATAAATGAATTTGTACATGGCATATTTTTTCTGCCTTGTAGGTGAATATTGGATTGATCCTAACCAAGGTTGCTCAGGAGATTCCTTCAAAGTTTACTGTAACTTTACTTCTGGTGGTGAGACTTGCATTTATCCAGACAAAAAGTCTGAAGGAGTAAGTACCAGTCTGTTTTGGTGGTGACTGTTGACAGTTCTTGCCATGTTTTTGCAATATTGAACTAAACAAGAAAATTATACCGTCATATTTTCATTTATCTGCTTTTCTTGCAGAGTAATCAGAGCATTTCATTTGCATAAGCATGAATAAGGCAACAAAGTGATGCACAGAGTTAACAAATGCTCCTTTATTTTTTAATCAGATGTATTCTTTATGCACCTGCTTGCTCTCTAAAATTCTATGGCTTTCCATGACATGGCACAGCTGAATCCTGAATTTCAGTCCATGTACAATACTCTTCTGTCCAAGTACCACATAGTAGAGCTCACAGCTGCATATTGTGCTCAAAATAGACAATTTTATAAATAATCTTTTACCTAAAATGATATTATTCTCCATACCTGCATATTTTTAAATATGCTAGTATTTTCAAATGGATTCCTTGAGTTCCACCTAATAGTATCAATATACCTGAGCTCCATCTTGAAAGCCTAATAAAAATTATTAATATAAGAAAACAAGTTTCACTAGCATACTTATATTCTTCAAAGGTTCTATAGGTAGGTAAATTTCATCTTCTTTTTTTAATCCTTATAATAAAGGTCATTCTTCTTAGTAAGTGGTGTGGACATATAGAGACATAGAAATCCCTTCAGGCAAAGCAAGGAGCTTTATGTGTAATTGATGTCTTTAGGAGAGAAGTTAACTGGGTGAGGGACCCCCCATATGGATGTGGGGAAATGGAAAATACCTTCCCTTACACTGATTATTCTAATTCCCTATAGAGAAGCCTTATATATCTTATTTTTTGCTGAGTGTTGCAAAGGTAAATTAACAAGAGCAGATCGACACAAATTTCTAAATATTCTTCCCAGCAGGGAATATTAGTCATGCTTTCTGCTGATGATTTTCCCATAGCATCCCATCCTTAACTACTGGCTAGATAATTTCAGAATCCCTCTCTTGACCATGGAATGTTTTTGGTACCTACTTGCATTTTGAAGATAACTGCCATTGTGAGTTTCCTTTGCAAGGGGAACTAAAAATCCCATCAATGTCCCCTACATCTCTTAGTATACCTTTACCAGGTTGGTTTTATTTTTTAACTTTTCTTTTTGAACCACTTGTGAAAACAGGAAATAAATGACTCAATCTTCCTTAAATTGAATTCACATGGTCTATCTCAAATGTTGTTCTTTATCTTATTTTGTGCAATCCATGGCAGTTATCATTATAAAACACCTTATCTTCTTAGTCTCCCTGAAAATTTCTGATTTGTACATAAACATTACTGTTCATAATGTTTACCTAGTTCTTAATTTTCCTGTTCCTTTGCAACAGGTAAGACTGTCATCGTGGCCAAAGGAGAAACCAGGAAGCTGGTATAGTGAATTTAAGAGAGGAAAACTGGTATGTTATTAGTTGAACATAAAATGTTTTATCTTGCACTTCATAACTGAAACTCAAATTATTAATCTTTAGACCCTCTGGGAGTCTAACTTTTGCACAGGATTCTATGTGCTTTCCAATTTTCTCTGTCTAGATTTCTTAGACCCCTGTGGTATTTTGAGTGCTATAAAATTTTTCTGTCAAATAAATGCAAATATTCTGAGTTTACTAACAATATGATCAAATAAAGTTGCAGTTCATTAAGTCTGAAATAGAAATCATAAAAGACATTTTCTTAGATATATGAGCTGCCGATGAATTCATATCCATTTAGAATCTCTGACCCTAACTATTTCATTTTCTGTCTGCCTGCAACCTAATTTATCCTTTGTTCTCCATTTCAGTAAAGATTTTAATAATGTGCTCTGTTTTTGCTTATTGTTACATTTGGATTACAATGAATTTATTCACCTCTTATTTGTTTTCTAGTACAAGTTTTCTTAACTATTTCTATAAAATATTAATGTTGATAATTTTCTAGACCTATTTTAAGATTAAATGCCAAAACTAAATTCTTATTTAAAAGCTATTTAAAAAAGTATTTAAAATATAAAATATTTTATGCTACAATGTTCTTTTAAAAAGCCAATTTTTATATCAGTTGACAATCATTTATACAAGTATTATTCTTATATAAGAATAATATAGACCTAGTCATATTAGTTACTTTTTTTTACTGAAGTTCTCTGCTTGACCTATAATTCTCTAGTTCAGTCTTCAAGTTTCACCTTAAATATACATGTTTCAGTCTTATCTGGGTATGAATTAGTAAAACATAAACAGATATAATGTATATATGGTTTTATTATTTTTCAATTTTGTTGTTTCTTCTTTAGAATGCATTTCCAAAATAGATTGTTTTTCCTCCAACCCCACAAGATCCTTTTGAAACGATCAGTTAATCAGTTAGGACTAAGTAAAATCATATTTAAGGATGAAAGTCATAGATAACAGCCTTTATATTGGCTTAATCAATAACTGGGTGAATTTCTTTCTTTTTTTTTAATTTTAGGTTCATATCTTTCAACTAATCTCAGAGGTTTCAATAATATCCAATTTAAAAAAATTGTGTAAATGATATATGAGACAGGTTTTTAATAATATACAATTAAGTCTATTTTCCTGCTGTGAGTACAGAATAATTATTGATTGATTCAAGAAATATGTGTTGTTTTCTCAGGCATTATGGCTAGTGCCAGCAATATGGTGATGAAAAGTCAAATAAGCAAGAGCTTTGCTGGAAATTAGAAGACTGAAAGACCTTAGGTGGTCATGGCCTCTGTATTAGTTTCCTTTGGCCACTATAACAAATGACCACAAACTTCTTAGCTTAAAACAACCAAAATTTGGAGGCCAGAACTCCAAATTCAGCCAAAATAAAGCTGTTAGTGATTCTGTACTCACTTCAGAGGCTCTAAGAGAGAACCCACTCATTGCTTCTTCCAACCTCAGGTGGCTTCTGGCATTCCTTGGCTTGTAACTGCATGTTTCCAATGTCTGCTTTCATCCTCACATCACTTTACCATTCTGTGTCTGTCTTAACCTCTTCCGGCTGTCTCAAATCTCTCTCTGCCTTTCTTTAATAAGGATACTTGCCATTGAAATCAGGACCCACCAGAGTACCCATGATAATTTCTGCATCTCAAAATCCTTAATTATATCTAAAGTGACCCTATTTCCAAATAATGTAGCATTTGCCAGATTCAGATATTAGGGTATACATGGATATATCTTTTTGAGGCCCAGCAATCAATTCCCATCCTCAGAAAAAAAAAATAACTGTGCAGGAATATGTTTAAATATATGGTTATAATGTATATGTACTGTTATCTATGCAACTTTGAAAGAAATACGCAAAAAACAAACAACAAACAGCCTTTGCATTGTTCTCAAATTCACATTCAGTGTTTTACCACTGTATATTTTTAATAGACACAAATGCAATTAAACATTTCTTGACAATAAAAGGCTTTCCAATCTTCACTGATCAGGGAGCTAAGATGCAGAGATAAGCAGTACTTAAATAACTCTGTCGGGGATACAATTCTTGATTTCATAAAGCTGTGTCTGAGTTTTCTGACCTTCAATGTGCACTTTCTTTCATTAAGTAAAAATGGGTCTGTTGATTCATCTACATGCTTCTGGGATCACAGTCCACTGCCAACAGTGGTTTTATTCTTTTATAGCATAAAAATGGAAAATAATGTTTACATGCCCTTTTATTGTTTTATCCCTAGCTTTCGTATTTAGATGTTGAAGGCAATTCTATTAACATGGTGCAAATGACATTCCTAAAATTGCTGACCGCCTCTGCTCGGCAAAACTTCACCTACAGCTGTCATCAGTCAGCAGCCTGGTATGATGTGTCATCTGGAAGTTATGACAAAGCACTTCGGTTCCTGGGATCAAATGATGAGGAGATGTCTTATGACAACAACCCTTACATCAAAGCACTGCATGATGGCTGTGCGGTGAGTTTAATCTCTGCTTGATTTTTCCTTTCACAGAGGGGTGAGGCAGCATGTTCCCACCTCAGTTTAGTCCTAAGCCAACTTTCTTTCATGAAATGGATCAGTTATTAAGATTTGGTGTTTAACGCTGATGTATTAATATATAAGAAACCACTAATATTCACATGCACACACAGAGAAACACATTGAGATACACATAAAGACACATTTTTTAAACCATGACAGAAAGGAATCTTAGGTTGTGTGTTATTTTTGTGGATATTTTAACCTTTAAGTATTATTGTAGTTACTTATTCTTGAAATGCAAAGAAACAATACCAAAACAGAAACTTTATTTCATTTACTATCTTAACTTAAGATTCTGAACTGAAAAATAAAGAGATTGATGTTATCCATAGATAACTGTAACCTTTGAATTCTGTTTGTAGGGAGTTTGATTCACTGGTAAGATGTTTGGGGGGGACTACTATTTTTTTTTAATTTTTATTCTCTGGAACTATCTTTTTCACACATATGGGAATCCCATATAAGAAAATTACCCAAAAAGCATATTGCTTTAGTTGAGTATTGATGGCTGAATTGAAGTCACAGTCAGAAATAAGCAGACTTATGCTTTCAACCAAATGAATGGAGTAAAAGTAGATCAAAGAAGTGAAATTAAATATTAAATATTAAAGAACTTTTGAAGAATTTCCAAATAGCATATCAGTAAATATTCTTAAAGTTAATGTATAGCAGAAATTTTTTACTCTTGTATAATGATTCCTATACTGTATTCCAATTTTGTCATAAAAGAAATTGAATACATTATATCATAATTATTATTATGGTAATAAGAATGTAGTATCTACATCTAGATGGGTATCTATATAGCCCAATACCAATAGAAAATTTCATATTAACCTATATCAATGAAATAGGATTCTTTTCAATTGTGGACAATATTGGAGTATAATAGATAAACTATTAGTAAATAGTTAAGTTTTAAATATAATTGTCACTATTCAAAATTTTAAAATGCATGTATCATCAGTTATAGTGAGAGTTTAATAGTAATTAAGTTGATAATGGAAAATTGTAAGTCTCTTCCCCTCACCTGCCTACCTCCATTGAGAAGATTTAGAAAACAGTAACATGTGTCTTAAAAATTTGAAATGACTGTATGTGTAATTTTTAAATTTCTGTTTGATTTTACAGTCCAGAAAAGGCTATGAAAAGACTGTGATTGAAATCAATACACCAAAAATTGATCAAGTACCTATCGTTGATGTAATGATCAATGACTTTGGTGATCAGAATCAGAAGTTTGGATTTGAAGTTGGTCCTGTTTGTTTTCTTGGCTAAGATATGAGCAAAGAAAACATAAATCCAACAGGAAATTTACCTTGGTGCCACCAACCCATTTTATGCCACTTGCAAGTTTTGAATAAGGATGGTATAGAAAACAACTTGATACGTATATATGTACTACTTCAGAAATACTGATGCCCATTCAAGGGCAGAATCACTTGACAAAAGCTATGAACATCATAAAGATTATGAGATAGTGTGGCTGAAATAGAAAACGGGGCTGATTAATGATTCCCCAATTCTCATCTGTCCTTTTTCTATTTGGATTTCTTTGGTGCTGTAGAAAAAAAATAAGAGAAAAGTATATATTCATAAAAGATATGGTGCTCATTCCCATCCATCCAGGATGTGCTAAAATATTGTTTAATAAATTGTATTTTATGTACAGTTATGTACTGTTATCTATTTGTCCATTCCCAAAACTTGCACGTGTCTCTAAAATCCGTCTCACTCTCATTTTATGAAAATTACAAAACTATGATGGCAATAAATATTTGTATTATGAAAAAAATAAAGTTGTAATTTCTGATGACTCTAATTCCCTTTCTTTGATTAATAATAAAATGCCTTTGTATATATTGATGTTGAAGAGTTTAGTTATTTTGAATTCGCCAACAAAAATCTCAGAGGGCAAAAACCTGGAAGACTTTCGGAAGCACACTCAGATCAACTCTTCTCTGCTGACAGTAACTTTTGGTGAATTTCAGCCAAAAATATACATTATAATGCTTTATTCAATGCTATACCTCAAACTTTTTCTTCTCAGAATCCAGGATTTCACAGGATAATTGTATATATGGAAAATAAGCACGTTTATATTTTTGGACCAGAAAATGTGTATGAGAATCTATTTTAAGAAATCAATGCCTCCATCAAGCAAATAATAAGATAATAATGTGAAAACACATCTCAGTGTTTTCAATGTGCTTCTATAATGGAAATTAATATTAAAATGGAAACTAAGTAATTATTTATGAATTTGCACAATGACAGATTTTTAATCAATCAACTTGAATTTGATAATAAGTTGCATATAATAATAGTTTCAAATATTATCTTACCTTCCCAACAAATATTATTTCTTTTCTTTCAAGACAATTTCATACACCTTTTAAACCTACCTAACTGATAAATAACATGTGGGTGGACTGTTACTAACAGTGCTTGTTTTAAAAGGCATACTTATTCAAGACAATCAAAACACTTTTTTTCAACTGAAGTCTTTTATTTTAGGTAGCTTGAAATAAAAGTAAAATTTTAAAACTACAAACTGAACATTGTATCTATTTTTAAGTAATATATGTAAGACTGGAAAATAAATGTGTTTTATAATTTCTTATATAAAGTGTTAAATTAATTGATAACAGATTCCACTGGAACATTTTCAACTGATGATTTATCACAAAAGAGCAAACTGTAATATTGAAATTAAAAACTGAACATTTGTCATTCAGAATATTTTTATTTTTGAAATCAAGTTTGTAAATGTCCTTTCAAAAAAGAGGATATGAATCGTATCAATAAACTCAAATCTGTCTACCTGGATTGGTCATTCTCTTTCTTAACTAGGTACCAAATTATTCTCTGTTTCAGAAAAGACTTTCTCTTCTGTTTCTTGACCATCCAGATTAGAATGGTTTTACACTTTTGAAAAAGCATATTACCATTCAGAGATAAGTTGTTTTAATTCCACATGTATAAAATAATTAACACCATATGGCAATACTGTACTTATGAAATAAACAGATTATATGTAAAATTTCAGAAAGGTACTTTTATGACTAAAAGTTTTACAAAGTGTCAAACATACTCTCCATAATTTCAGCATTAAAAATGTTCCTAGCACTTTGTGTTTGAATTATAGTCTCTAAATCAAACATACAACAATATTTGCTTATCCACAGGGTTTCTAGGCTTTGGAAAATTTACTTTAATGAAAGTATAGCAAAAAGGGATAATATTTTTTCTAAAGCAATTGGCCTGTATCAGAAAAACAGTGTTTCTTGGGTATTTAAGTAAAATAACAACAAATTTGGCACTCAGTAGAATGAGTGGATAAATGATGGAATGATCTATCCTTTTTTATTCTTTCTATTTATGGATATGGTCTACTTTATCGCATCTTTTTTGTTCCCTCCCTTATAATTACTTTAATTTGGACAAGGGCAGCTTACTGGAATTGACAAAGCACAGTAGAAGACATGCTGGTCCTGGCCCAAGTTATTCAAATGTAAAATATGGACAATAATACAGACCTTATAATAAGGGGTGGATCTTGGGCTCCAAGTTCTTAAAATTTTGTATAACTCCACTTAAGAAAAATAATACAAAATTTCAAAAATGAAGTGCACAAGTATCTAAAATCGAAATGGTGCTTTGGCTTGCTAAAGCATTCAGAACACAATATACCAGAAATGGAATGGCTTTTTAAAAGTGGATTTATTAAGTTGCAAGTTTACAGTTCTAAGGCATTAAAATGTCCAAACTAGGGCACCAACAAGAGGTTACCCTCACTCAACAAAGGCTGACACCATTCAAAGCACCTCTGTCAGCTGGGAAGGCAAATCTGCTGGGGTCTTTGAATTCTGGACACCTCTGTCAACTGGGAAGGAACATGGTGATGTCTGTTAGCTTTCTCTCCCAGCTTGTTGTTTCATAATGCTTTCCCAGCTGTGTGGGCTCTGTAGGCCCCAAAGCTTTTTCAGAAATGCTTTCCTCTTAAAGGAGTCCAGTAAGCAATCCTACCTTGAATCGGAGGAGACACATCTCCATGGAAACCACCTAATCAAAAGCTACCCACCCAATTGTGGGTGGGTCATATCTCCATAGAAACAATCAAAAAGATCCCACCCAGCAATATTGAATGAGGATTAAAGAACATGGCTTTTCTGGGGCACACAAGGGTATTAAACTGGCACATTCTACCTTTTGGACCCCCAAGAACACCCTGTGTTCTTTCCAAATGCAAAATACATGCATTCCATCACAATATCAGAAAGCTTTAAATCATTTCTGTAAAAATACAAATGCAATACAAAGTCAGAAATAGTACAACATCTCATCAAAATCAGCTACAGACATAGTTCTAAAGCAAAATTCTCCTCTGGCTCTGGAGCTGTTAAGCTCAGAACAAGTTATCTGCTGCCAACATACAAAGGAGGGACAGTCCAAGAATGCATGTTGCCATCTCCTCAGGGAGAAATCAGAGGGAACACAGGGGTCAAAGGTCCCAAACATTTCCTAAAACCAGCAGGGCAAACTCCATTAGATTTCAAAGTCAGAGTTGTTTGTCCTCAGGGATTTGAAAGTGGCAGTCCCACCCTTTCCAAGGGCCTACCCAGCAGCACTGTTCTCTTCAAATGTAACCTTGGAGGACATTGAGACCACCTTTTTCTTGACTCAATCCAAACACTGGGGCAACACCCAGTATCTCTGCCATCTCTGGGGCACACTCTCAACCCCTCCAGAATAGTGTGGTAGCAGGAAGGATTTCCCAAATCCCGAAGGAATATGCTCCAGCCTGTCCAAGGCCTAAGGTGGCACAACTCTTCCTGAGTATCTAGGTGGAAGGCTCACCCTCTGTCTTTGGGGCAAATTCATCCTCTCCAAGTGCCTGGGTGTATCCACTCTCCTGGTCTGAGGTTTCTTGTCTTCAGACCTTAGCTTCCAGGGTTCTGCCTTTGAAGTTATTTTTCCTTCAATTTGTCCCTTTTCTGTCACTTTTAGTCCAGACTGGCAGTGGTTCCATTTATACAGATCCCACAACACTATTGTTGGTTTTCTATGTAGTAGGCAGAGATCATAACCATCAAATAATAGGACTTTCCACAAATCCTTCCTGGATAATTCCCTCTCCAACCCTGGCTTTTTCTGAAATGGCTGACTGATTCCATGTTTGGTTAAATGCTCATGTGGAGCACTTTTCTGTAGGGTCTCTCTTTCTGGAAGCCCAGAATTTTCCAGACCATTAATTTCTTGTTTCTTTGTACCCAAGAGTTCTGTTTTCAGCTTACCTCTTTCCTGTCACATTTCACCATGAGCTGCAAGGAGAAACCAGGCAGCATTTTCCACATTTAATTTTGAAATCTCTTTGGGTAAGTATCCCAGCTCATGGCTTTTAAAATCTGTCTTCCATCCCAAACCAGCAGTCTAGTTTGCCAGATTATTTGCCACTTTAAAACAAGGATCGCCTTCCTTCCAGGTTGCAATAACACATGCATCATCTCTGTCTGAGGGCTTATCAGAATTATCTTTAGAGTACACATTTCTACCAACAGTCTCTTCAATGCCCTCTGAATCTTCTCTATCAAATTCCTCACAACTCTTCCAGAATCTTCTGCTTATTCATTCAAAATGCCATTCTCACATGTTTGATACTTGCAAACTACAGCACCCCACTTCTCTGGTACCAAAACCCATTTTGGTTTGCTAAAGCTGCCAGAATGCAATATATGCAATATACCAGAAATGGAATGGTTTTTAAAAAGGGAATTTATTAAGTTGCAAGTTTACTGTTCTAAGATCATTAAAATGTCCAAATTAAGGTATCAACAAGAGATTACCTTCACTCAAGAAAGGATGATGCCATCCAGAACACCTCTATCAGCTGGAAAGGCACATGATGACATCTGCTAGCTTTCTCTCCCAGCTTGTTGTGACAGGAGGCTTGCCCAGCTCTGGCTGAGCAGGGTCTGTAAGCAATGAAGCCTTTTCCAAAATGGTCCCCTCTTAAAGGACTCCAGTAAGCAACCTCACCTTGAATGGGTAGAGGTACACCTCCATGGAAACCACCTAATCAAAAGGTACCACACACAGTTGGGTGGGTCTCATCTTTATGGAAACAAACAAAATGATCCCACCCAACAATATTGAATGAGGATTAAAGAACATGGCTTTTCTGGGGTAAAAAAAAAAAGAAAAGAAAAGAAAACAGTTTCAAATGGGCACAAATGGGTAAAGCCATTGCAACAAATTATTAATTAAAAAAATGGATCAATACCAAAAATATCACCAAATCTAGGAAAATAATGTTTTTACTAACTTTTTCAAGCTCCTTTGTGATGCTCATGTGCTATATTGTTTTGGTTGCAATGAGTGGCTTTTCATATGGGAAATTTTTTTCATGGGCAGACACTGGGAATCAAACCCAGGTCTCCAGCATCACAGGCAAGAATTCTGCCACTGAGCTACCATTGTACGACCTTCATATGAATATTTTATAATTTAATTTTCTATAGAAAGAATAAGTTTCTTCACATACTAGGTCAAAAGTTTCTTACTAATAGCTTAGAGATGTTTCTTTTCAGTTTCACATCTTGTTATTGGTAAATATTATTTCAAACCTTGTTTTCCTTCTATTGCCAATATATTTCAGCTTCTGGGCATGTTAAGAGGTTCTTGTCATAATAACAAACTCTGTTTGTGTACCTTTTTCTTATCATTGCATGGGGGTATGCAATTTTTCTGGAATGTTCCAGAAAACCATTCCTATACTAGGATTGTTGGCAATAATAATACGCAAAATTGACTGCCAATCATACAATTATACCCCCTCATGAAAATATATCCCACAAGTCCAAGACAAGTACAACCCTACCTGGGTGAATTTCCCCCACCTGGCTCCTTCAGCACCACCCAACACAAGAAGAATGCCAAAAAGGAGAATTTGGAGTGCAAAGACAATATTCTTAACTGATCATAGTCAAAGTATTTTACTTTGGGAAATTTTTCAATTCATGTAATTATGTGAGCATAATTCTAAGAACTTTCTCAAGTTCTCAAATGGGGCCCATGAAAATGAAATGTCCGGAAGTTAAAGCTTTATTAGCTTGACATTATTCATCTGCACAATGGGTAATTAATTCAAAATAAATTAGTTAATTAAGGGCCTAGCATACTGTCTGGCATATACTCACAACTAAATAAATAGTTGCTACTTGCAGCTTTAGAGTCCTGCCACTACCATCCCAACAGAAAAGTTCCTTCCTTTCTAAAATATAGATATCCCATGGGCTACCTGACTTACAGAATTGTTTAAAAGATTTAATTTTTAAAAATTAAAACATTACACAAACTGCATGATCATAAAGGCCTGAATTGTCAAATAGACATAAAATATAAACTTTATGAACGATTCATAAAGAATACAGGTAAAGCACAGTAGCATTTGTCATATAAATATCTGGGAAATCTAGAATTTATCAAATCTAGCTTCTCAAGTCCTTTTTTATGTTCCAGAATGTGTTGCACTTTCATAAGGATGCATTTAATACATTCAGAAGTCTCTCAGTTTGTGTGATTTGTTGGTCCCTAACCTTGTACTGGCTATATGACTAACTTCCATTCTTGAGTACAGCTGTAGCCCATAAATGCATAGACTGCACTATTATTTACAATAAAACTCCCTCAGAAAATATCTTGCTAAAAGCATTCTAAGTTCACTAATCAGTACATAACAACCCCTGTAGGATCTCTATTTCTATTCTATCTAGTAAATCCAACAGTCAGTGTTTATTAAGGAGATTGGTTAGGGTCAAAACATAGAGAAAAGAGAGTTATAGATGAATGGTTAACATCTTCTCTTGACAAACTTAAATTGAAATAATTTCTAGAAACATTCCATGTTACAATAATTCAGGTAGTTATAATTACCCTTTAATGACATTTCTGTTTGTACTACTATTAAGATAAAGTAAAAATTAAGAAAAAACACTGATTCCTATTTTTCACTATCTTCTGTTGTCTATAAGAAAGAAATGTCTTCATTTCACAACGGAAAGATTTGCCTTTTGGCAAAATTATAGAGGAAACCCTATGTCCACATACATTTCTTATTCCAGTGACAACCAAGGCACAAAGTAAGCTACAGCCTCTTAGCTTAATTCCCCATTGTATTAAGGTCTTTCTGGTGGAAATAAAATACTTTGCTGCTTTATTATTCTCATAGAGGAAAATGAGTATTTCCTAGACTCAAAGGGAAATCCACCTGAAATGACATGCAATCTGTGCCCAATTCTGTGTGGCATAGCTATAGTTTAAATTAAATGGAATAAATGAGTCTTGTAAGAAAGAAAAAGTGTTTGAAGACACCTTAAGGCAACATATCAAAAGGCCTCAGTAGCCAATTCCTTCATAGCAGGGAAACTTAGGCATCTGATCTATTTCAGGAAAGTAAAAATAATGAATAAAAAAATCTATCATAGATGCCATTCTATAAAGCAAAGTGCATACAAAAATTACTACAGTATATTTCATTTAAAGTTTCCCATTTATATAGGAAGAAACTAATTTCATTTGTTAAATGACATAATTATCTAGTTATCTCTACATAACTGTAGAGATCTAACCATAACTACATAACTGTAGAGATTTTTATAACATTATTGAAAGAAGTAAAAGTGAATAAAATAAAGAACAACAACAACAAAACCAATTAACAAAAAGTGAGAAAGCATTAGGACTATGTATAAATAGAACTTTGATTTAAGATTTTGGGTTAAATAGTTGAGAGTCTTATTTTGATTGTTAAGTAAGAGGCTTCTATAGATATTTAAACTGAGATATTGAGATGTTTAGATTGAGAGATTGCGATTACAGCTCAATGTGAAGATGCACTGAGTCATGGAATTTCAATGCCAGAAAACAACATGGTCATTCCATAATCTAATCAATTGATTAAGTTGTGTTTTTGCACCATGATAAGAAAAGATTTTTACCGAAAAATGTCAACTTTACAAAATTAAATTGTGCTAAAAAGTCTATATGTACTATGCCCTGCTTTACAGTCAAATAGAAGAAATAAAACTATCACATCTAACAGAACAGTTTATTATCAAGATTCTGCCTATATAGAGGCTCAGAGAATTGATAGAGCAATAAATACTAGTTTATAAGTATGCTTCATGAGGAAGATGGAACTTGAATAGGTCTCTAAGTATTCATAGGGCTTAGGTGTGTGTGTGTGTGTGTGTGTAACCGAGAAATTGGGTATTAAGGAATGATTTTGATTACTGGGTAGTTATATAGATAGTCCTTTTTGCTTTCTGGCATTTTGGAGTAGATAGAGGGAAATACCTGAAATCTCTGAACTGTAATCCAGCTGCCTTGGTCTCTGATAATGATCGTATAACCCTTATCTTCTGCATCTGAGATTGTAGAAACCCTGTGACTAACCCAGTTATCCAGTTTTTCAACTTTAGCATTTTAATACTCACTAAAGATTTTATAATTTAATAATCACTAAAGCCCCTAATGTTTATTAATGAAGGGTCGTGGTTCAGTCCAGATCTAACCCACCCCAAATCTAAAGTTATCTAGATAATGGAGACTGGATGTAACCAAAGTGGGCCTGTCTGCCTGGCATGTGCAGTTGCTTAGACTTTAACCCACCAGTCACCTCTACCTCTCCACCATTTCCTTACACATGTTCTATGACTAAGCATGTAATCAATCTATGCATGCTCAGTAATCAGATCACCACCAATTACATCATCTGCGGCAACTGTGCTCATTATCCTAAACCCTGCCCATCCTTTCTTCTTATAAAACTATCAGAATTACTGGAGTTCAGGAAGACAGATTTTAGGCTATTAGGCCATCTGCTTTACTACTACACGCAGGGTAATAAACTCTCTCTTTGAAACCCCGTGTCTCAGTAATTCGTTATTGAGCCTGTCGGGCAAAAAAATCCATGACCTTTATCCAGCAACAATTTGGTGGCCCTCTGGGATGAATGTCCAAATTTCTGGAGCCCCAGCAGAGCAGGTAGGCCAGGTAACAGAACCTTTTGCAGCCACTGGACTGATTTTAGTCTAGAGGCTCAGCAACTGGGATCCTCAGTTCTGCTGGCACTCCAGAGACTTTTGGTGCCTTAAAAAGCTTCAAAGAGAGAAACAGTTTCCAGTTTCATGTCCAGACATCTGACTGGGTGAGTGGGTCAACGGGGTAAGAGTGGATTGGGGAATAAATAGGTGATTCGAGACCCTTTGACCTGGACCAGAATCATGCTTCCAGAATGATCCCCCTGGCTCTGACCTCTACACCTTCTGATTTTTGGGTACCACACTGTACGAGATTTGAAGCCCTGACCTAACCCAAAATTAACTAGTGCTTAATGAAATTAAGTAGGCCTGCTTAAGTGTTAGCTGGTGTGTTACCTAGCTATTGGTTAATTGTTAATTGGTGTACTAGGGTTTGAGGCCCTGACCTAAATGTGTTGACTACGCTCTTAAAAATAAAAAAGAGTAATCCAACAATTATTTGGCATTTAATGAAATCAAATAAACCTGTTTAAATGCTAGCTGGTATGTTACCTGGGTATAGTAAAAGTTGATGTTTAATTGCTAAGCAGTGTGTTAAACATTTAATAGCTGTTTGTTGGTTCGTGTGTTCAGTCTAGTTATTAATTGGTGTGTTACTTAAATATAATAAATGTCAAGTATCTGATTAAATTTGTTGATTGGTATGTTCCTACATTCGTATTGGTCAAATGTTCCTAATTGGTTACTGAAAAGGGAAATTCTTTTAAAAAGGGAAGCTTTGGGCTTATTTAAAATGGAAGATGTTGGTAATGAGTCTATAAAAAAAATTTTTTGTAACATAATCTGGCCACAATATGATCTAAAATTAAAATATTACCATTATAGTCCAAGTTAACTATCTAAAATATGATAGAATTGTTCTGTAAAAGGGTAAATGTGGTATGAAACAATATATTCAGTCCTTTATTTTTCCCTTTCGAAAGTATTTCTGTGTTTCTGTTTCTTGTGTAACTAATTTTCTATTTGTGTCTGTCTGCATTTTCAATGTATATTCTCATACCTCTGGATGGTAATAGAAAATTTATAAGAAAATTCTTAAAGAGCTCTATTTGAACTGCTCAGAAATAATTAGGTGCTTGATATAAATAAAAAATGGTACTTCTGAAGTAAAAGAATAAAAATCTATGAACAGCAAGATTCAAAAACCTTAGTTTTGTAATTATTGTAAACAAACGTGGACATTAGAAAGAAACCACCCCTGGCATTTCCTTAAGGCAGCAGAAAACTGCCAAAGGGCTGCCTCTGGAAAAAGCAAATACCCTTTCCAATGGTCCTACTCACAGTTTTTACTAAACTAAATCTAATGATTGGAAATAGTTAAAAGAAGGGCACAGGAACTCTCAAAATTCCACAGGCCTCAACCAAAACTTTTAAATCCAATAAGCCTGATACCTTTCTGTGCAACCTATCCCAGCCCTACGGTCCAAATCCCCTAAATGCAGGTGGGGGAAGGCTAGGCACAAAAAGACATGGTGAGGTGTGGTATAGAATTCTTTTTTACTGGGCTTGGAGATTAGAAATGGTAAGCATAAAAATGTTATAGAATAGACTATGTTTGTTAATATTGTTTATTCCAATAATACCTTTGCAGTGGTAACTAGTAATCAAATCATTATTAATATATATAAATAGCTTGGGATACAAGTAATGGAATAAAATCTAATTATTACATTTCAATAAGTAAAATGAAAGATCTTTAAGAGATATGGATACATTTCTCCTGAATTTAGGCTTGGGACAAATTAAACAATTGTGGAATATTTTCCAGAACTTTAGCGTCAATTTACTTTAAAAATTGTTGCATTTTAAGATATTGTGAAAACAAAGAGATTTTTTTCAACCTCTGATAAAAGGAGTTTTATGATAAATTTTGATTGGAACAAATGTGATTTTCCTCTGCTTGGGTGTGTTCTCCCTAAATCTATATAAGCTTACTGATAAAATAAGCTAGTATTTATAAAATTCATCTTAAAATAACCTAACTCGATAGGCTATGTTACATGAACTGAGAAATACATCTAGTAATAAAATATATAAAGTATAATAAAATCAAAATTGTGCTAATGTTCCAAACATATTCTATTTAAGAAATTGGTTAAGTTTAGTTAGAAATATAAATGGATTTTTTTTTAATAACCTTGATTACCTAGATTTCAAAGAATCTGGCTTTTTGTTATTTGGACATTTGTTATCTCACTATGTGGAAGAATCTGAATTTGTGGTGACTTTGCTAAAGTCAATTAAAAGATTTCTGTTAGTAAATGCTGTTATAAATAAAGAAAACCTAATTCTTAGCTTCAGAGAGTTTATATTCTAGTTACAAGATACTTGTACAAGGCCATAGTATAAGACAGTGGTAGTGAAGCAATAAAAATGCTGGAAGAATTTAAAAAGCAGAGAAAGAATGACTTAAGAAGTCCTCATAAAGGAAATGACACTTGTAAGACATTTAAATAAGAAAGTAGTACTTAAATAAATAGAACTCTGAACTAGTTTTTAGAAATCATCGCTTAATTTTGTAAACTAACATATTCCTGGTGTTATTTAGCATTTGGAAATAATGTTGAGAAAAAAATCGTCCTTTTCTGGATATAAACCTCTTAAATATAGAAAAACTGATTGCATTTCAAACTTGGGGCTTTCCTTACCTCTGAAAGTAGTGCTGAATTGGACTGAAAGATTTTAGGCATATTATAAAGTAAATATTTGCATGTTCTGAAGTATATATATATACTTTACTATATATAAAGTATATACTTTACTATATATACTTTACTTTATATAAAGTACTTTATAAATACTTTATAAGTATTTATATATACTTTACTATATATAAAGTATATACTTTACTATATATACTTTACTTTATATAAAGTACTTTATAAATACTTTATAAGTATTTATATATACTTTACTATATATAAAGTATATAGATGCCTGACTGTGTTCCAAACCCAAGCATAAATTTCTTCCTTCTTCCATTATTTCGTATTATCTCTGTTTTTTCTCCCCTTCATGAATACTGTTATAGGTAGGAAGTATGTGGGTTCAAAAGCTTTGTGTATCAAATATTTTTTAAAAAGGAAACTTTTGTATTAACCTGAGTATTCATACAAAACTAAAGTTTAGTTTTCTCCCTGTTAAAGTAATGTAGACAGGGCAGGCCATGGTGGCTCAGTGACAGAGTTCTCGCCTGCCAAGCCAACGACCTGGGTTTGATTGCCGGTGCTTGCCTGTGCAAAAATAAAAATAAAAAATAACATGGATTGTTAGTCTGCTTTTAGTGTGTGTGTGTGTGTTTTTTTAAGTTTCACTCAATCATCCCAGCACTCTGTCTTCAAAACAAAGACCTCACATCAGAATAACATCCTTGCTAATAGCCTTGACCTTCTCCTCCTTTACTTCAGAAGATAAATGTTCTCACTGTTAAGGGAAAAACTATCAAAAATAATTTGTTCTTTCACCTTTTATAGGTAAGTTGCTAAAATAGTTTAACCTATTGCATGGGAGGTGATTGGGAAGTATTACAGTGGTTAAAAGGGATTTTCTATCCTATTGCTGGTTAAATTGTTATAGGTAAAATATTATTCATATATTTAAAGGTTGCATAAAATTCTAAAAATTTGACAATATTCCCACTGTCCCTATTATATGCTGATACTAATCTGTATGGTGTTAAGCGATGATATGGTGGTGTTAGTCATGGTTTTAGTTATTCTTAAATGACTACAGATCATAGAAATGGCCAAATTGTCAGTTGTACTGTTTTGCTCTAATACCTCTCTAAAAGTATATATGGTCAGCTATGGGTCAGAGCTCCATCTGTAAAAAGGTAAAACTTTTAAAGAAAGGCAGGACAAATATATATATTATTTTTTATCTGTTAATTAACATAACTTTGGTAAATGTGTAGAAGTAAAACAGAACAAAACCTCTGCTATGGTTTCTTAATTTAAAACAACTGTCTCATGTTTTTATTTCTCAAAGCAGCTTCATTTAAAAATGCTTATAAAAATTAAAGCTCATATTGTAAGTGTTAACTGCTACCTTTAAATTCTGAAATGCTTTGCTCCTTATATAAACTAGTAGTTCCCTGAAACTTTACATGCCTGTGTGACACCTGACTCAGATTTAGATCTCCAGCTCTGAGAGACAGCATAAGTCCATATGGCAACTGTTAAAAAAGAATATCTGAAAATGATCAAACTCTAATTAATGATGTGAGGAAACTGATCTGATTAAAACTAAGGTAAATCAATATACAAGGTAAAGAATAATATTGTCTGTATTTTAAAGTTTTAACTTTTGTGTGAGATAAAAAGAAAAATGTTTATTTTATCTAATTTAACTGTCTAGCCAAACAACTTAATTCAGCTTCATTTAATATATAAGGAATAAAATCTTAATGTTTTGTACAAGTTAATGTTATGCAATGATGCATATCAGAGTATTTTGGACAGAAAATGAAAGGTCTTTGCAAAGTCCCTTGAGGAACTGGGAAAAATAGAACTACTAAGTTTCTCCAGCTGCAGTGTTCATAACAGTTTCTTAAGTAAGAGGGGCTCCCAAATTAATAAGCCAAGGCCTCAATTTTGAGGCTACCCCTTACAAAACATTTCTGTAATAGGAAACTGAATCTACTTAGGATTAGTGCCTCAGAGCCATCTCCAGAAAATCTCCACTTTGCTCAAGTGTGGTCTCTCTCTAAGTCAAAGTCTGAGCTGCCCCTCTATGTGGGACATAATTTCCAGGTGTATAAGCCTGGCACTGGCAGCATGAAACATAACTGGCCCTCACATCATGGGACATAACTGGCCCTGGCATCATGGGACATGATTGGCTCTGGCATCACAGGATGTAATTGGCCCTGGCATCATGAGACATAAGCTCCAAGGATGAATCTGGCTCTGGCATCATGTATTAACTGACCAAAAGAGGGAAAAGAAATAGAGTTTCCATGGCTAGGAGATTTCAAATCGAGTTGAGGGGTCATTCTGGAGATTACTCTTATGCAAGTTTCAGTCAGATATCGCAAACTGCCACAATATGGCAAACCCCAAACAACAGCATTCCTGGAAACCCTGAAAGATATCCTGTTCTTTATAAAATTTTACTTATTAAGTTTGTTTTTCAAAAACTTGAAACCTCCATATTGTTCCAGTGCTAGAGAAACTCTGAAACCCAGAAATACTGGACTCTCCAAGAACAACAACTAGTCTCATCAGTTCATCCCTTTACCCTTTAATAACAACAACAACCCTTTTTAGCCTTGAAGCAGTTAGAGTCACCCCCCAGATATCCCTCAAGATTGAGAGATAATTATCAAGTGAGGGAAGAATTGTAACCGAGAAATCATGATTTAAGGGATGATTTTGATTACTGAATCATTATATAAATATTCGTTTTCACTTTCTGGCATATTGGAGTAGACAGAGGGAAATACCTGAAATCTCTGAATTGTAATACAGCTGCCTTGATCTCTGATAATGATTGTATAACCCTTATCTTCTGCTTCTGTGATTGTAAAAACCCTGTGTCTAACCTTCATTTGTACCCGATTATTCATTCTTTCAACTTTAGAGTCTTGTAATCACTAAAGACAATCCCTAATGTTTATTAATGAAGGATCTTGGCTCAGCCCAGAATTAATCCACCCCAAATCTAAATTTATCTCAATAACAGAGACTGGATCTAACCAAAGTGGTCCTGCCTGACATGCACAGTAGCTTATGCTTTAACCTATCAATCACCTATACCTCTCCACCATTTTCTTACACACGTTCTGTGACTCAGCATGTAGTCAATCTGTTTGATTGCTCAATATTGTAATGCTCAATAATCAGATCACTTCTAATGACATCACTCAGAGCCACTGTGCTCATTATCCTAAACACTGCCCATCTTTTTCTCTAATAAAACTATTACTGCAGCTCGGGGAGACAAATTTTGGGTCTCTAGACTATCTGCTCTCTTACTATGCATTTTACCTAGTAATAATGTTATTAGCTAGTAATAGACTCTCTCTGTCTTTGAAACCCCAGTGTCTCAGGAATTGGTTATTGAAGTATTATGGGCAAAAGAATCCATGGCCTTTGAGTAATGTTTGTGTATATGTGGGTTTGGAAGAGAGAAGAAAGACCACTTTAAATAGGAAATCCATGAAGGAATTTAGAAGGCATACATGAATATAACATGTGAAGAGGGCAAGGATTCCAATGAAGAATGATCAGTGGAAAGCACAGTTTGGCTGTATTGCCAAGGCTTGTGTTTAGAGTTGCATTACAATGGCTTGAAAATCAGGCGAAGAAGTCTGTCTAAAATGCAGCAGATAATAAATAAAGAATGAATGTTAATTCTTGAGTAAGGCAAAGTTACAATGAAACTCATGTTTGGAATGACTATTTTGGCAGAGTTTTCACAACCTACATATCAGGCATGCTTTTCTGGATGGATCTTTGAGAAGGGTCAGATAATGGAGACCCAAGTACCAAGAGGCTATTGCAAACTTTTTTTTTTTTTTGCTGTTTCATAAGAGATGTACTTCACAATATTTCCCCTCCTCTCTATTCCTCTCACCCACAAGCAATTCACAAAAAGTTGAAATAAAATTTTGCAAACTCATACTGATCATGATGCATCCTGATACATTCCATTACATTCTATGATATAGTTATTTTGTTTTAGAAAGTTTTTGTTGTACCCATTAAACTGAAAAATTGCTTACCCTTGTAAAAACTGGCCACTAGAATAAAGATCAAACATCTTTGAAATTGTCAAATAATACTATTTTAGATGCTTTCTTGACTACTTTTTGATACTCATTCTTGGATAAATTCACATTAAGGGCAAAATGTTGCCATTCCCATGCACAGGGAGAATGAGGTAACTGAACTTTACTGATAGCTGATTCTCTCTGGCTTCACATGTTTAGTACACTTTGACTTGACATTGCAATGCGAGGTAAATTTTATGACCCTGTTACATGCATGAAGATGTTGCCTAAAAGCATTTTCCTTGCAATACTCTATCTAATATTTAAAAACTGCTAACAAACTAAATATTTGCTTGTAACAAATTGGTTTTTAAAACGATATGGCACATTCAGAGCCTGCACATGTCCCCCCCCCAAAAAAATAAGATATGATACATCTATAAATTGAATACTAAAATATTTAAAAATCCATTTTAGAAGAGTTTTAATGACATGAGATATTGTGCCTAATGTATCACTAAGTAGAAAAAGGTCTAAATATTAGAAAACATTAACTTTTGTAGGTAATTTTGCATATTTTTCTTCAGCTTTTTTAATCACCTCATGACACTAGTTACAGAAATATCCTGGTTCTGTCATTAACAAAAGGCGAGCCAATTAGTTATTGTCCATATAAAATTCTCATCTGTAACAAAAAGGAAGCGATGAGTCACAAAAAAAACATCAAAAGTGAAGTAGAACAGAAGGTTGTTAAGCCAATTCCAGTGACTTCAGTCAAATAAGCAGCTGGAATCAGACTCATTGATAGGTTAGTATCGTGTACTGGTGTCAGCTGTGTAAGGCTTCTCAGCAAGAATCCTACACAGTGATGCAAATCTATGCCAAAATCAAATACTTTGTCATCTGAAGCATTAGAATTCCTGAAGTCTCCAAACCATCTTTAAATAACTCATCTTTTTTAACAGAAGGAAAAGCTGATGTACAAATCTTTGTAGAATTTCAAGAAAAATCTAAAGGGACTGAGAGAAGGCACTATCTACTGTTTATCCAGTCCTCATACTACATTAAAATTGATGTCTTCTGTTTTGCTAAATGCTTTGTCTAAGAGGAGCTCTTTATAATCAAAAGATATTTCTTTAGGAAAATTTGTTGAACATTACATTATGAAAATTAACATATCCCCTACTGAGCTAGTTTGAAACTCTTGTGTACCCTCAGAAAAGCCATGTTTTTTTATACTGATCCAATCTTGTGGGGGGCATCCATGTCCTGTTAATTCTGACTCAATAATATAGGGTGGAATCTTTGATAAAGTTGTTTCCATGGAGATATGACACATGCAATTGTGGGTTGGACCTCTTTATTAGACTACTTCCATAGAGTTGTGACACACCCAATTGTGGGTGTGGCCTTGTGACCAGATGGAGATTTGACTTTGCCTATTCAAGGTAGATCTTGGTTAGTTTACTAGAGTCCTTCAAAAGGGGAAACATTTTGGAGAAAGCTCAAAAGCAACATAGATGCAGACATTTGGAGATGCTTGGAACACAAAAGGAGATTCTTAGTGCGCTGACAGAGAAAGTATATACTTAGACATGGACATTCGGAAATGCAGATCCCAGCAGATATTGCCATGTGCCTTCCCATGAGATGCTAAGCAAGTCAAAAGCCAGAAGGATCCACAAGGGCTGAGAGAACTATGTGAAATAAGAAGCTGGGAAAAGAAGCAGATGCTAGCCACATGCCTTCCCATGTGACAGACTTTAACTTTTCTTGAGTGAAGGTCTTTCTCAGGATGCCATACTTTGCACATTTTTATGGCCTTAGAACAGTAAACTTGCAACTTAAGAAATTCCCTTTATGAAAACCAATCCATTTCTGGTATATTACATTCTGGCAGCTTTAGCAAACCAAAACACTTATCTTATATGCCCTTTTGGATCTTTTACATTTATCTAAGGTATATTTTTATCAATAAGGTATATTTTTATTAAAATCTGCTCATGTCTCAGATGCTCCAGTGCCCATTATTATTCCTATTTTTGTACTTCTATAGTATCCATATGAATTCAACACAGTTTCAGCTTTTGATTGCAAGTTCATTGATGTTTCAGGAGTTTTATTTTGGTTTACCCAACAAGAATTTAAAATATTTATGTCTGGGGCCTAAAATTTAGTTTGAATATAATAGTTTCTAAATAAATATTTATTATTGTCTTACTAATTGAATAGATGAAAGGGTTCTGAATTAACCAGTAACTGCATGTTCTTAGACAAGAGAGTGTTTGATTCAATTCCTAGGAACCTAAAATTTCAGGTTCTTTTTTTCTCTCGAGCTATAAAACTAGGGGGGTTATTTTCAGTGTTTGCTATCCAAAATTAAGCCATTGACCAGCAATCTAATTAAATGCTCTACTTTATTTCTTCACATTAGGAGAAGAAACACATTCAGAAAAAAAAGAAAAAGTAATCATCAAGTATTGCATCTGTAAAGTGGGCTGTTTTGCACTATACAAGCATAATATAGTGGTTGGGAAATAAACATTAATTGAAGTATATGAAATTAAAACTTGAATATGAATTAGGATTATTAAATTGTAACAGGTTCAGCTGAGATATACATTCCTTTATTTCTTCTTTTGCAGATAGGGCAGTAAATAAGATAGATGTAATTTTTCATCTTTGAGAATTTAAAGTTAAGCCATTAAAAATAAAATAAATAGTATTCATAATAATAAAGAAATTAATGTGATGATAGATGGAGTAAAAATCATCTATGGCCAGGGCTGTAACCTTGCTTATGGACTCATGATAGTATCTGCTGGTAAATGACCTTTAGTCTGAGACCAAAAGAATGGTTAGGAAGTTTCCACTGTAATGACAGTGGGAGAGAAAATATGTGTTTAATATCAGAAACAAGTAATGATTGCATTGTGGACCTGGACAAAAAACAAAAAAATCTTGGAAGACAAAAAGACTGAGTACCATTACTTTCCTCTTGGTTTATGGCTAAAAGGGTGTCATGTTTTTTGTTTTTGTTTTTTTTTAACCCCTGGCTTCTCATACCATACCACTAAGTTTGGAGTTGTTCTGAAACTTTCTGTGAAACAGGCTACAGCTCCACAACAGAAACAAGGATAATATGGTAAGTCCAGCCTTCAGACTTGCTTCAACTTCTCCAGTGGAGAGAAATGCATGTTTGGCCACAACATTGAAAATCCAAAGCAGTACTTAAGAGATAAACCAGAAATGGAAATGAGTAATTAAGAGAACAATTTACAACACCTGCTGATAATCTTGGCTCACAACCAAATTCAGAAAGAAGAAAGTTCAATATTGTTCAATGATGTAAATACAGTATCGAAGGAAATAAAATCCCAGTTCCTAAGATAACAATAGCATTGATGTCTGCAGATTCTGCCTGACAGATGCCCTTAGCTGCTACAGCAGAGGCAGCTGCAGAGCTATTTACCAGCTTGTGGCATAATAAACTATTCACTATGTCTGGCTCATCCCCAGGACAGAGTGATTTGGGCAATTATTCCAGGTCTTAGGCTTTGAGGGAGGCCCGTCCTACTGCCAGCAGTCACCTGGGCAGTGACTCCATGAGCCAGGAGAAGCTGTTGGCCAGGTGGAGCTAAATAAAGATCTGAGGAACAAGTCCCCCATAAGTTAGCTTTAAATTGGCCTGATCTCTATAGCCCACCTAAGGGATATTAATGTGAGCCATCACAAAGACTATTTGCATATAATACCCAGCACTCCTGGGAATAATCATTAGCACAATTATAGTAGAAATCATAAATTTGGGACCAAAGAAGCAAGTATGAACCTCAGGCCCATGTTGTTTGGACTGGATAATGTTGGTGCATGCAGCATCCTTTTACTTTTTCTTTTTTTAAGGATGCTAAACTTTGAAAACCCAAATTTTTGGCTTCTTTTGAGAATTTGGAGGATTTGACCAAATGTAAATGAGAATGAGCTGCAGCTTTTTGTAGGAACCATGCAGTCTATCATTTGTGTTCCCAGTGTCGGTACACACAGCATCCATTTTTTATCTTTTCTTAATTAGGTGCTAACCTTTGAAATCCTGAATTTTGGTCTTCTATTGAAAATTTGGAGGATCTGACAAAATGTAAGTGAGAACAAAATGCAATTTTTAGTAGAAACCGTGAATTCTATCATTTGTGTGCCCCCAGGAAGCACTTTCTGTTGATTTGCTTTTATCTATTTAAGTTTACTGTGCTTGGTGGGTTGGCTCTTCTAGGCATTATGCCCTAAACATAGGACTGATACCTTCTAAAGAACAGGCAAAGGATGATGAAGAATAGGAGATTTTGAACAGAGAGAAAGACAATTGTAGAGAAATGGTGACGTCCTAAAAGAAGGAACTGTGCAAATCAGCCAAATATCTAGGAAAAGGAGATCTCTTGAGAAGTAAGAGATAAAACAAAGAGACAAGCAGGCCATATTAAGGGATGTTTTGCATTTTTTCAGTCACAGTTATGAAAGCAGCCATGAATTGTGAAAGATCCTGAAAAAATAAAGGTCACATCAATGCTACATTGTACAGACAATCTTCTCTCTGGTTTACCCCATGTAGTAATGGCATTATAGTTGTAACCAAGAAATTAGGATTAAAGGAATGATTATGGTTGCTGAATCATTATATAGATATTCCTTTTTGCTTTCTGGTATATTGTAGTAGACAGAGGGAAATATCTGAAATCTTTAAATTGTAATCTAGCTGCTTTGATCTCTGATAGTGATTGTATAGCTTTTATCTTGTGCACTTGTGATTACAAAAACTTTGTGACTAAACTTCATTTTACCCATTTATCCAGTTTTTCAACTTTAGGGTCTTCTAATCACTAAAGACAGCCCCTAATGTTTATTAATTAAGGGTCTTGGGAGAGGTCACAACTAACTCATCCCAAGTCCGAAGTTATCTTGATAACCAAAAATGGATCTAACCAAAATGAACCCACCTGACATGCACAGTGGCTTAGATTTTAACCTATAAGTCACCTATATATCATTATAATACTAAAAATCATGTCTATCATCATATTAAAGGCTGCCATTTCTTACATACATCTGTGACTAAGCATGTAATCAATCTTTGCATGGTTAATAATTAAATCACCTCTAATTACATCATCTCATCTGGGGCTCATTATCCAAAAACCTGCCCATCTTTTAATGCTGTAAAACTGTCAAAATTACTGCAATCTGGGGAGACAGATTTTCAGGCTGATGGGCCAAGTGATCTCCTGCTATGTGCCTAGTAATAAACTCTTTCTCTTTTTGAGTATCTCAGGAATTGGTCATTTGAGCACATTGTGAAAAAGAATCCATCACCTTTGTCAAGTAACATCATGGCCTGTATTTTGCAAAAGAAATGATAAGTAATTTGAAATTGAGCCATCTTGGGTTTAGTTAGCTCCACATCAAACATCTGAGATAGAATTTGGGAGGAATTTGTTCAAGAAGCAAAAAATGAGGGAACTATAATGATGTATGAAAGGGCTAACCTGAGCCAGTATACTTGAGAGTGGTACTTCTATATGGTTGCTATTCCTTTAATAAAGACAGTGTAAATAGAAAATCATGTTTGCCCATGCACATTGCCTCAAATCCTAATCCTATAAACTATTGTTTATAAAGAAAAAAACAAACAAAAAAAACACTTAGAAACCTGAAACTCTGGCCTAGAAGAAAGCAGAGGGATATTGATTCCCCTAGCATCTTGTGGAAGGGTTTGAAGCAAACTAGAGCTAACTGCTTGGACCACTTATCATCCTGGAGTGCTAAATTATCTAAGAAGGAAGGAGCACAGACAATTGCATGTTATGTAAACTGACCTATCATAGAATCATAGATTATTATGCTTAAAGAGGATATTTACTGGATATTAACCAATAAAATTTTCTGAAATTACTCTTAGAATTAAATTATGAGGAATTTCTTCTACCAGAGAGATGGAGTAGATGTACTTTCCCCTATTACTGCTACTAAGGGCAATTTAAAAGCCCTGTACAGTATATATAAAACAAATATAGGGAGACAAGGAAAGGTGGAAAGACCAGCTAGAAACCTTAGCACCTGACAGATGTAGCACACTATACTACCAATTTAAAAAGAAAAATCATTTGATAATATCAATTGCTGCAGCAAAAGCATTCAACAAGTTTCTACATCTATTTATAATAAAAAACTCTGAGAAAAACAGAAATAGAAGGACATTTTTTCAATTTGATAAAGAGCATATACCAAGCAACCTACCACTAACATTATACTTGAAGGTGAAAGACTAAATGTTTTCCATTAACAGTGGGAACAAGGAATGGGTATGTATTCTCACCACCTTATTCAGAATAGTGATGGAAGATCTAGCCACTGCAATAAAGCAAGAAAAAGAAATAAAAATCACATAGATTGAAAGGAGGTAAAACTCTCCTTATTTGCGGTCAAGATGATTGTCTATATAGAAATTTCAAAGGAATCTCAAAAAAGGCAACTAACCAACAAATAAAACCTCTTAGAACTAACAGGTGAGTGCAGCAGGAAGTATACAAGATAAACAAAAATCATGTGCATTGTTGTATAGTGGTATTGAACACATGGGTACTGAATTTAAAAATACATAATATTTAAATTTGTTAAACATATATGTAGGTATAAATCTAAAAAACTTGTACTGTATTTGCAAGTTGGAAAATATACAAACCTAGAAGTAGGACAAAATGGCAATGTATGGAGGTGTGAGAATTAATTTGTCCTCTTGCAGAGCTAGTAAATAGACAGGAACTGTCTGGAACAACTGTTTAGGGGACTTCTGTGACCATACACACATAATTCACATGCAATCAGTAGAAGGGCCAAGATCACAGCACAGTACAGTAAACAAATTCTTACATGCTGTGAAGGCTGGTAATCCCTCCCCAACTGGCACAACAGGCTGATTTGGAGTCTTTCCATGGTGGGAAATAGAAGCCCTCTCTATTAGGAGCAAGGGAAGGAGTGTTCAACAAAGCTTCAATTGAGGATTTGATTAACAAATTTGGAGTGCTGAGTACAAGCTCTGAGCACAGATAAAACCATAAGGAAAATTTGAAAGGAAACTGGGGATCTCTCCCCAGCAGTGAGGAAAAAGGGCTGATGTAAAAAAGTAGGCCTTTGAAGTTGGCTGAGTTCAGAATACTGGAAAAGGGCTGTGCCCCAAGAAAAGGGGCAAATAGAACCAGGTACCAACTCTGCCTCTTGATTGGTGAAGCCAGGGGACAAGGGACAAGCTCTTAAAAGGATTTCTTCTCCTTCTCTTCCTCCTCCTCCTCCTTCTCCTCCACCTCCTCCTCCTTCTTTTGCTCTTTAGCAGTCAATTAGCGAAAGCAACAGGCATTTTCAGATTTCAGCACTGCCCCAGCAACAGTGGAATAAAAGAATTCCTGAAAGACAAAGTAACTAAACATGGGAAAGGATGGTTCCCTAAAGGGCATATCCTCCACAATAAAAGGAAAGGCGGGGTTCAGAAAAAGGGTTGTCTTTCATTCAGAGAATTTAGACCTTAGGGGCTGTGATATCAACAGTAGATTCAATCTACAAAAAGCAGAGATCAGCCTGTCTTAAACACACAATAGTTTCAACCTTACAAAAGGGGAACCCACCTGTCTCAGACACATTCCTGACAAAAAGGATGGGGGACTGTTTGAGAGAACTGTAACTTTTCTAGCCTGCAGGGAACAAGGGGCTGAAGAATGGATTCCATCAAAAAAAAAAAAAAAAAGGCTGGGGCAAGGCAGTCATGGTTATTTAAAGAATTCAGACTTCAGGAGCTAGAAAACAGAAGCAGTTTAAGTACATATTCAACCTTGACCTCTGCCTTAGCCACACTCCTGGCAGGGAGACAGGGTCTGCTGAGAATTAAGGCAAAGTACAATTTTATGCCTGTGAAGAACATTGAACTGACAAGCACCATCTTCTGGGCAGGACAAGAAAAATACAGAATTAAGAGGCTTTGCAGGAAAGACTGGCACAATGCTGGGTATCATCCCCAGGAAACGTTGATACTGACTACATCTTCATGAACCCTGGGCCTGTTTTAACTTATCTGGAAAAATCTGATTGAGGTTGGTCCTATCTGGGGAGACTCTCCTCTCAGAGCCAGACCTCCAGATAAAAGTGTCTAGGGGTAGCAAAAGGAGTATTACAAACATATAGATGCAAAGGAAAAAAAAATAATACAAGCAGCAAGTAAACATTCTCTGAGGAACAAAATGGAAGAGAGAGCATTTTACTGGTGGTGAAACAACTGCATAAACATACAAAAGGGCAATCTCAAAAAAAACTGCCATATAAGCAGAGCAAGAATTAGAAAAAGAAAGCTGAAAATTTCTGATCTGTTAAGCACATAAATTGAACCAAATGTCAAAAAACAGTGAACAAAGGTAACCAACAAGAGAACCCTAGGCAAAAAAGAGAAAACTACCTCCAGAACAAACTAATCAAGAAAACTACATACCTCGACACCACAAAAAAATCATGAGTCATGCTAGGAAGCATGTAGATATTTGACTTCAGTCAAAGAAACAAAGTAGCACTTAGAATGAGACACAAGAGTTGGAGAAACTAATTAAAAATGTTCAAAGAAACCTTCTAAATCAATTCAATGAGTTGGAGGAAAATGTGGCAAAAGAGCTGAAGGATGTAAAGACAATAATGGGTGACTACACAGAAGAACTTGAAAACCTGAAAAAGCAAATCACAGAATTTTGGGGAATGAAAGGCATAATAGAAAAGATGAAAAACACAAGGGAGCCATACAACAGCAGATTTGAAGAGGTAGAATAAAGGATTAGTGAAGTAGATGACAGGACATCTGGAATCTTACACACAAAAGGAAAGATAGGACAAAGAATGGAAAAATATGAGCAGGGTCTCAGGCAATTGAATGACAACATGAAATATGCAAATACACGTGGTATGGGTGTTCCAGAAGGAGATGAGAAGGGGAAAGGATCAGGAAAAAGAATGGAGAAAATTATCACTGAATACCTCTCAACTGTTATGAAAGATATAAAATTAAAGGTCCAAGAATCATATCATACCCCAAACAGAATAGATCCAAATGGATCTCCTCCAAGATATTTATTAATCAGATTGTCAAATGTCAAAAACAAAGAGATAATTGTGCAAGCAGCAAGAAAAAAGTGATCATTACATACAAGGGAAGCTAAATATGACTATGTAGGGATTTCTCAGCAGACACCAAGAATCCAAGAAGGCAATAGTGGATATTTCGAAGATACTGAAACAGGTAAACTGCTAACCAAGAATTCTATATCTGGCAAAACTGTCCTTCAAAAATGAGGGCATTTGGGCGGCTGCCGTGGCTTAGCAGGCAGAGCTCCGACCTGCCGTGCTGGAGGTCTGGAGTTCGATCCCTGGTGCCTCCTGCCCATATGCAAATTTAAAAAAACAAAAACAAAAACAAACAAACAAAAAAATGAGGGCATTTAAAGTGTTTACAGAAATACAGATACTGTTGACAGACAATCATGAATAAGAGACCTTCTCTATAAGAAAAATTAAAGGGAGCACTATAGGCAGATAAAAAAAGACAGGCAAGAGAGGTTTAGAGAACAGCGTAGAAAAGAATATTATCAGTAAGGTTAAGTGAAAGGGTAAAAGAGAAAGAAAAAGACATGACATACAAAAGCCAAATGAAGAAATGATTGAAAAAAATACTGCCTTTAAAGTAATAACATAAAAATGTTAATGGATTAAACTCCACAATCAAAAGACATACTCTGGCAGAATGGATTAAAAAGTCAGGATCCATCTATATGCTGTCTATAAGAGACTCATTAGACCTAAGAGCAAAAAAAATCGGTTGAAAATGAAAGGTTGGGAAAAAATATTTCACGGAAACAACAATCAGAAAAGAGTGTCTATAAATATCAGACAAATTAGATTTCGAGTGTAGGACAAGTAAAAGAGAAAAGAAGGACACTATGTATTAATAAAAGGGACAAATCATAAAGAACACATAACAACCATAAATACTTATGCACCTAGCCAGGGTGCACAAAAATACATGAAGCACACTCTGACAACACTGAATGGAGAAGTTGACACCTCTACAATAATAGTTGTGGACTTTAATACACATCCTCCTCAAAGTATAGAACAAATAGAGGATCAATACAGAAGTAGAGATTTTAAATAATATGATAAATGAACTAGACTTAAGAGACTTACAGAACATTCCACCCCACAACAGCAGGATACACATTTTTCTCAAGTGCTTATGGATAATTCTCTGGTATAAACCACATGTTGTGTCACAAAGCAGGTCTCAATAAATTTTAAAATATCAAAAGTATTCACAACACTGTCTCAGATCATAGTGAAATGAATTTGGAAATCACTAGCAAACAGAAGGCTGGAAAATTCCTGAAAGTATGGAGGCTAAATAACACACTTTTAAACAACCAGTGATTCAAGGAAGAAATTACAAGAGAAGTCAGTAAAGTTCTTGAGACAAATGAAAATAAAAACACAACATTTAAAACTCATGCAATGCAGCAAAGGTAGTGCTGAGAGGGGAATTTATTGACCTAAATGTCCATAATAAAAAAGAATTAAAAAAAAAGAGAGGGTTCAATTTCCGGACCATGCACCCCTCCAAAAGAAAAAAAAAGAAGAAGAAGACAGAGCAAAAATTGAGGAATTTACTGCTCACCTGGAGGAAATAAAGAACAGCAAACCAACCCCAAAGCAAACCGAAGTAAAGAAATAACAAAAATGAGAGGAGACATAAATGAAATTGAGAAGATTAAAACAATAGAGATGGTCAACAAAACCAGAAGTTCACTCTTTGAGGAAAAAATCAATAAAATTGATGGACCTTTAGCTAGGCTGACAAAGAAAAAAACAGAGAGGATACAAATAAATATAACTGGAAATAGGAGGAGGGACATAACTACTGACACTGCAGGAACAAAGGAAATAATGAGAGGATACTATGAGCAACTATATGCTAACAAACTAGACATTTTAGGTGAAATGGACAATTTCCTAATAAGCATGATCAATCACATTGACTTGAAAAGAAATAGAAGACCTCCACAGACCAATCACAAAGTAAAAGATTGAATCAGTCATCAAACAGCTCCCCAGGGCGGGCCACGGTGGCTCAGCAGACAGTTCTCACCTACTGTGTCAGAGACCCAGATTTGATTCCAGGTGCCTGCCCACATAAAAAAAACAAAACAAAACTCCCCAAAAGAAAAGTCCAGGACCAGATGGCTTCACATGTGAATTCTAACAAGCATTCAGAAATAATTAGTAGTAATCTGCTCACACTCTGCAAAAAATTGAAGGAGAGAAAGCTACACAACTCATTCTATGAAACCAACATTACCTTAATCCCAAAGCCAGACAAAGATACTACAAGAAAATTAAATTGCAGACCAATCTCTTTAATGAATATAGAAGCAAAAATTCCCAGAAAATATTACAAATAGAATCTAATAGTAAATTAAAAGAATTATAAACTATAACCAAATGGGTTTTGTTTCAGGTATGCAAGGCTGGTTCAACACAACAAAATCAATTAATGTAATAAATTACATCAATAAGTCAAAGGAGAAAAACCACACGATCATCTCGATTGATGCAGAAAAGGCATTTGACAAAATTCAGCATACTTCCTTGATGAAAACTCATCAAAGGATAGGAATTGAAGGAAACTTCCTCAACATGATAAAGGGAATATATGAAAAACACCAAGCTAACATCATTCTACATGGGGAAAGTGAAAGCTTTCCCTTTAAGGTCAGGAACAAGATAAGGATGCCCACTATCTCCCGTTGTTATTGTCATTCAACATTGTGCTGGAAGTTCTAAGTAGAGCAATTAGGCAAGAAAAATAAATAAAAGCATCACACTTGGGTAGGAAGAATTAAAATTTTCACTGTTTGCAGATGACATGATCTTAAATGCATAAAATTCCCCCAAATTTTACACTAAAGCTGCTAGAGCTAATCAACAAGTACAGCAAAGTGGTAGGATAAATGATCAACACGCAAAAATCAGCAGTGTTTCTATAAACGAATAATAGACAATCTAAGGAGGAAATCAAGAAAAAAATTCCCTTTATAATAGCAACCAAAAGAACAAAATATTTAGGAATGAATTTAGCCAAGGACATAAAAGAACTATACACAGAAAACTAGACAATATTACTAAAAGAAATCAAGGAAAATCTAAATAAATGGACAGACTTAGCGTGTTCATAGATTGGAAGCCTAAATAGAGTTAAAATGTCAATTCTCCCCAAATTGATTTATAGATTTAATTCAGTACCAACTCAAATCCCAACAACTTACTTTGCAGAAACAGAAACGCCAATAATAAAATTTATTTGGGAGGGCAAGGTTCCCTGAATTGCTAAAAATATCTTGAGAAAGAAAAATGAAGTGGGAGGTCTCTCACTACCTGACGTTAAACCATATTACAAAGTTACAGTGATCAAAACAGCATGGTGCTGACGTAAAGATAGATTTACTGAGCAATGGAATCCAATTAAGTATTAAGAAACAGGCCCTCTCATCTGTGGATAATTTGTCTTTGATAAGGCAGTCAAGTCAGCTCAACTGGGACAGTGCAGCCTCCTCAACATATGGTTCTCAGAGAACTTGTTTTCCATACCTAAAAGAAGTAAAGAGGATGCCACTCTCATATCTTGTTCAAAAATTAACTAAAATTGGATCAAAGACCCAAACATTAGAGCCAGGACTGTAAAACTTTAGCAAAAAAGGTAGGGAAATACCATAAAGATCTTGTGGTAGGAGGTGGTTTCCTAGATCTTATACCAAAAGCACAAGCAATAAAAGAAGAAATAGAAAAATGGGATCTCCTCAAAATTGAATGCTTTTGCTTGTTAAAAGACTTTGTCAGGAAAGTAGAAAGGTAGCCTACACACTGGGAGACAATATTTGTAAACTACATATTGAGTAAGGTTTTAATATCCAGAATATAGAGATCCCACAACTCATTCTGAAGGTTATTTTTATGCAAGCTGCAGCCAGATATTGCAAAATTGCAAGAGTATGCCATGTGCCAACTGATAGTTTTCCTGATAACCCTAAAAGAATGCCCTAGGCTCTATCTAAGTTTCCATACAAGTTTTTCACAGTAAGTTTTTTTTCTTCAGAAAATTAGAGCCTCCAGATTATTCCTATGCCAGAGAAACCCTAAAATACAGAGGATACCAGTCTCTTCAAGAACATCAACCAGTTTCATTCCTCTATCCCATTAGATTAACACCCTTTTTGTAGCATAAAGAAGTTGAATTGGTTATTGCCCAGATAGCTCCAAAAATTGAGAGAATGATCAAATGAGAGGGAAGAAGTATAAAACTGTGAAATTCAAGATTTAAAAATGATTATGACTGATTCATTATAGATGTTTCTTTTTAGTTCCTAGCATACTAGAATAACTAGAAGGAAATATCTGAAATTGTTGGACTGTAATCTAGTATCCCTGATATTTGATGATTGCCTAACTGTATAGCTTTTTTTCATGTGACTGTGTGATTTTCAAAACCATGTGATTAAATGCTCAACTTCCCTGGCTATTAGGGAAATGCAAATCAAAACCACAATGAGATATTATGTTACACCCACCAGAATGGCCATTATCAATAAAACAGAAAATGACAAGTGCTGAAGAGGATGTGGAGAAAGAGGCACACTTATCCACTGTTGGTGGGAATGTCAACTGGTACAACCGCTGTGGAAAGCAGTTTGGTGTTTCCTCAGGAAGATAAGTATGGAATTGCCATACGACCCGGCAAGACCATTGCTAGGTATCTATTCAGAGAACACGAAGGTAAGGAAACAAATGGACATTTGCACACCAGTGTTTATAGCAGTATTATTTACAATTGCCAAGAGATGGAAACAATCCAAATGTCCATCCACAGATGAGTGGCTAAACAAGCTGTGGTATATACATAAGATGGAATATTGCACAGCTGTAAGACAGAATAAAGTTATAAAGCATGCAACAATGTGAACGGACCTTAAGGACATTATGCTGAGTGAGATTAGCCAGAAACAACAAGACAAATACTGTATGATCACACTGATATGAACTAACATATGAACTAACATTAATGAATGAACTTCAAGAATTTCAGTTAAGAAGAGAGGTCATCAGAGATAGAAATTGGGTAATTGGAGCTGAAGGGATACAAATTGTACAACAGAACTGATTGCAAAAATCCCCAAATGAATAGCACAATACTAAATTATTGTAGCACCAAATGTAAGCACTCTGAATGAAGCTGAATGTGAGAACGATGGAGGAGGGCTTGGGGCACATAAGAAATCAGAGGGAAAGATATACAATAAAGACTGAGATGGTATAATCTAGGAATGCCTAGAGTGCACAGTGATAGTGACTAAACATACAAATTAAAAAATGTTTTTGCATGAGGAAGAACAAAGGAATGTCAATATTGCAGGGTGTTGAAAATAGATGGTCACCCATATTAAAAAAAAACAAATGTGGTTGACACTCCCTTTATTCAGTGTAGATGAGTAATAAAATAAAGGCAGATTATAATAGTAATAATAGGGGAGATATGGAGTATGGGATTTTGTCCCTGTTTTATTTCCTTTTTTGGAGTAATGAAAATTTTCTAAAATTGATTTTGATGATGAATGCACAACTATATTATGAAACTGTGAGGCCCTGATCGTATGCTTTGGATATATTATATGGTATGTGAAAATATCTCAATAAAATTGCATTGAAAGATAATATATATATATATATATATATATATATATATATATATACAAACCTGATAAAAGAAATCAAAGATCTAAACAAATAGGCAGACATACTATGTTCATGGATTGGAAGACTTACCATAGCAAAGAAAGCAATTCTCCCCAAATTTATATAAAAATTTAATGCAAATCCTATAAAATCCAAGAGAGCACAAGGTTATTCTAAAATGTATAGGGAAAAACTAGATCGGCTATTATAATTTTGAGAAGAAGAATAAATTGTAATATTAAGAGTACACTTTTCAAGACTTATGTGACTACAATCAAGACCATGTACTTATAAACATTGAACAATGGGAAAATAATACTTAACCCAGTCATAGAGGTAAATATGCCCAACTGGTTTTTGAAAAACTTGCAGAAGAAAATTAATGGAAGAAAGATAAACATTTCAACAAATGATGCTGGAACAATTGGGCATCCATTGGCAAAAAGCAAATAACTCGAAATGGCTCAAATGCCAAAATGAAAAGGTAAAATTATAAAACTTTTAGAGGAAAAAGAATAGGAAAAATTTGGGGGTTTTAGGGTTGGGGAAAGAGCTCTTAGACACGGTACCAAAATCATTACCATCTATATAATGGAAAACTTGAAAAAATGTACTTCATAAATATTACATAACTCTGTTCTGTGAAAGATTCTGTGAAGAGGATTCAAAGACACATTACAGAATGGGAGGGAAACACTATAACTGGCACAGGGCTTAGTGTTCTAAAATATATAAAGTACATTAAAAATTCAACAATGAAAATAGTAGCAACAAATAATTCAGTTACAAAATGGGCACAAGACTTGAAGAGATATTTGAGAGAGGAAATACAAAAGGCAAATAGGCATTTGAAAATATGTTCAACACTATTAAGCACTGAGGACATGCAAATTAAAACCACAATGAGATATTACCTCTCACATATCACAATTGTTCAAATAAAAAGTAGGAATACCGCCAAATCCTGTCAAGGACTCATGGTAACTGGTTGACTCATACATTGGTGGTGGGAGTGTAAAATTTTACACTTATAGTCACTGCAGAAAACCAGTTGCCAGTTTCTTAAAAAGGAAAAAAAAACCACCTAAAATTGTAACAGCCTTGAGAACCAGCAGGTTCTCTCCTAGGCATTTATCCTACAGAAATGAGGAATTATGCACACAAAAACCTTAAGCAAATCTTTGTTGCAGCTTTATTCACAATAGTCAAAACTGAAAATAACCTAGATATCATTTATTGGGGGAAAGTTTAAACCAACTAGAGTAATTTTTACCATGAAATACTACCCAGCAATAAAAAGAAATGAAAAATTCACACACAAAGCAACTTGGATAAATCGCCAGAGAATTACACTATTTTAGTTTGTTTAAGATTCCAAAATGCAACCTGCTGTGCCAGAAATAGACTGGCTTTTTAAAATAGGGATTTATTAGCTTACAAGTTTTCAGTTTTGATGTCTCAGGCACGTGAAAATGTCAAAACCAAGACATCAACAAGACAATACATTCTTCCTGAAGAAAGGCTGTCGGTGATCTAGGACTTTGCTGTCATTCAGTGATGCACAGGTGGTGTCTTCTGGTCCTTCTCTCCTGGGTTGCCTTGTTTTCAGCTTCTGGCTGCTCTGTCTATGATTTTCTGAGCCTCTGTTTGAGAACACTTCCTCAGTTTCTGTCTTTCTCAGCTTCTATATATTTTTCTCTGTCGGATTCTCTGTCTGCGTCTCCAAATTTCATCTTTAATAAAGCACTCCAGTAAGAGTAATAAAACCCATCTCAGGCACAGACCCACCCATAATAAGTCTACCCAAGAATGGGTTAGCTTTAAGAACATGATATTTTCTGGGGAAAATACAGCTCTAAACCATCAGATACACTGAGTGAAAAAAAACCGATCCCAAATTGTTACGTACTATATGATTCCATTTATGTAACAGTCTTGAAATGACAAAATTACAGAAATGGAAAATATATTAGTAACTGAAAGAGGTTAAGAAGGGGGTTGGAGCAGGAGGGAAGTGGATGTAGCCATAAAAGGGCAACATAGGGCAGGCCACGGTGGCTCAGCAGGCAGAGTTCTCGCCTACCAGAGACCAGGGTTTGATTCCTGGCGCCTGCCCATGCAAAAAAAAAAAAAAAAGCAACATAAGGGATCCTTCTCGTTATGGAAATATTCTGTATTCTGTATTGTTTTAGTGCTGATACCCAGGTTGATATATTACATGATAGCATGGCAAGATGTTATCATTTGGGGGAAATTAGGTAAAGGGTATCACATGATCTTTCTGTATTATTTCTTAGCACTGCATGTAAATCTATAGTTATTTTAAAATAAAAAAAGAAAAATTAAAATTTGAAATATTTCATAAAAAACAGATTACAGAAAATATGATACCCATGTATCCCTCAACAACTAGATTTAATATATATTAATATCATTTCATACAATAGAGAAATAAAGATCAACACATACAGCAAAATGCATATCCTCTTCTCCCATTTCAGTCTTTTTCTAAGTTGGTAATATCTTTCCCATACATGTGTGTATACATATGCTTACAACTATACGTAACCACAAACTATATGTAATATTATTTGTTTAATCAACGTTGGTGACTAATGTATGTAATATTCGTACAATACATGACACTTATTTTAAGGGTACATGTTGCTGAGCTTTAACAATAAATAAACCTATATAACCACCAGTCCAATTGAGATATGGAACATATCTATCATCACACAAAGTTTTGTGACCTTTCTGCAGTCAATAGTGTTCAACCTTGGCCCCTGGGCAAACATGCACAATATTGCTTTGACAATTGTAAAAACCTAGATAAATTTACCTTATCAGTTATCCTTTTGCAGCTCAACTTATGCCATCCTCCAAATGGCAGATACTACTCAATCCACTCCCCCACCTACTGCCTTTTGAAATGTTTTGAACTTACTACAGAGCTTATTGGTATTTGAAGGTGGTACTTACTTTATCCTTGAATGAATTTTAATATAGATATTTTTATTAGAAATGCACAAAGGACGTGATCTTTATGAAAGAGGAAATAGCTCCCAACAGCAAAGTCCTTCTGCAAGATTGTATTTAAAAGCCAGAAGCTGGGTATCTGGGATGAAGCCAATTTTAGGCAGGATTTAAATGGAATTCATGGTAAAAATTTTGGGCTAGATCAAGGAGCACAACTCCCACAATTCATCACTGAGTTGGCTTTACCCAGGGAAAGTGATGCAGCGAATATAGAGTGAGATGTTGGCCAAATACATGAGCAATGCTAAAATGGAAAAAAAGGGGGAGCCTCATCTTCTCTGTCATTAATTGACAGAGTGACTGGGAATCATGTGGGGGTGAAGGAGACTGGGGGGGGGCAAACTCCTCTCTCTTGATACCACAGCTATTCCCACAAAAATTTGCAAGAGTTACATATATTAGTGAGGAATATACAAACCTTAAGTAAAAAATCTCTGGCAGATGGCCTGGATTCTGCTTTGAAATCTTTGTTGAGAAATTCAGTGGGATTATTGAGACTGAAGAGGATAAGAGGGAAATCAGGAAAACAAAAAGTGCTTCCACAAGCAGCTCTGCCTCCAAGGATAGAAAAATATCTCTGGAAAAAATTAGGCCTCTAGAGTCTCTAAACCAAGAGATGTCAAATGTTTT